>CM076082.1:38900000-38967500 GCA_038088235.1 Zacco platypus | reverse complement strand
ACTCAAGTTTAGTAACTTAATCTAAATACTTTAGAATACTTTGGAATACTAATAAGTGTGAAACAAACACAAAAAAGGTCATTGCAAGTTTTTATCTCATAATTCTGACTTTTTCCCTCAGAATTGCGAGATATAAAGTTGCAATTGCGAGTTATGAAGTCAGAATTATGAGATATAAACTCACAATATTGAGAAAAGTCAAAAATTATGAGATATAAACTGACAATATTGACAAAAGTCAGAATTATGAGATATAAACTCATACTAAATTCACAATTGCAAGAAAAAAGTTAGTATTGCAAGTTCATATCTCCCAATTCTGACTTTATAACTTAAAATTGTGAGTTTTACTCTCACAATTCTGAGAAAAAGAAGTCAGAATTGTGAAATGCAAACTGACAATTGTGAGGGGAAAAACAAATTGTGAGAAAAAGTTGCAGTGACGAGTGAATTATAAAATGACTCACAAAACATGAAAACAGTCGTGGATCATCAGGTCATGACAGGACAGTTAAGTTGACAGTTGGGCAATTTTTTTTATAAATTCAGTCATTTTGTCTTGTTCAGGACAGAACTAAATAAAAATAACAACATTTTTATGATCCCTCTTAAAAGTATTAAAATGTTGAAGAAACTTAACTCCGCTTTTTCAGACTGTCAGAGTCAGAGAATCACCAATTGCTGTTTAAATGACATTAAAATTCAAAGTAATCACTTTGGTAATCTAAAACACTTTTCAGATGTAACTGTAATCTGATTACCACCCATTTAAAATGTAACTGTAATGAAATACAGTGACTCAAATTTTGTATTTTAAATACGTGACTAAGTTACTTGTATTTCGTTACAAATGAAATTTGTCTAACCAAAGATTTATTCACTTACAATGTTTGGGCTGTATGTAAAAGTGCTGTAAGTAGCCATTTTTCTCCAAAAATTTTTCTCAATCAAAATGTATGCAGGGATGACGTCAACACCCGTGAGACTAATTCGCCCTTCAACAGTTTTCAATTTATGATTAAAATAAAGCCTGTTGTAAACATAACCTGACGATACTTTTGTGTGATTTGTTTTACAACGTAAATTACACACACGCCTATTCTGAAAACGTGAATTTTGAAGCAGTTATGTTTATTATTACTAGATATGAACTTTTGGGGTGTGAGTATGCGCAGTTTAGGTTGTAGAACAAAACATCAATGTTTTGTCAAGTTATGTTTACCTTATTTTACCCATTCAACCCCATTATAAAACCCCGTAGGAAAATCTAGAGTGAACCGGTAACGAATTAGTCTAACGGGTTTTGACATCATCCCTGCACCACCACTTTATTGACAGGCACAGAATGTTTCTGATTGGCTTGTTTTCTGATTAGCTAAAACGCATAGGCCATGACCCTTGATGTTTTGATTGACAGGCACAGAATGTTTCTGATTGGCTAGTTTCCAAAATCTAAAGTCTGAGTGATGTAATGTGCTCATATATTTGATTGACCTTCTATGCCTTTGGCTGTGTAAACATTCCAGTTTTTAATTTTAAATATGCTGTCAAAATCAAATGATGAGAGTTTTTTAAATTCTTTTTTGTTTTTGATTCAATTGACTGTGGTGTTTGTTTTTGTTCATTTATTTGTTTCATGGTATTATGTTCCAAAAAATAGCTTACTTTTAAAGTCCCCCTCAATCATTTCATCCCTTAAAACTCATCTTTGATCACCAAGATTACATATTTAAGCGTTTTCTTTTTGTGAAAAAAAATAAAAAATAAAAATCATGCACTAAAATAGCTTGAACGCTACAACGCCATCTATGAATATGCTAATTAGCCCCGCCTCCACTCACTGGCACGAGCTCAGAGATCTGAACTCGGTCAACTTACTGAGGGAAACGCCGCACAATGGTATCGCTTTTTACAACGTCGGACTCTTAATGGTAAGTAATATAATTAGCCTTTTGTTGACTTCAGTACGTTATCAAACAGATAAGAGTGTGTTGCTAATGTTACACAAACCATACATCTCAGTTTGCCTTCTAAAACTCAGTATCCTTAGAAACGCGTTGAACAACGTCAGTGGAGAAAGGCATATAATTCATCATAAGATCGTAATATACATCATACACCCGCTATATTGCTAAATCTACCCGATTTTTAATATAAACAGAAAAATATCTCGTGATAACCTGGCGTTCATAGCTAATGATATGCTAAAGCCAAGCACTTTGACGTGATTGGTTACAAGGTAGTTTGTGACGTAAGAAACATCAGCGATTTCAGTCTTTAGATCACTGAGGAAACACTCTGCGATGATGTCGATTATGAATTTGCATATTAAAGACACCACACCCAACAAACACATTTACGTTGTGTCAACGTCGCTGCCACGTTCCATTTTTACTGTGGCAACGTTGACTGTCTACGTGCTCGCGACATTGTAGCAACGTTGAATTGTAAGACGCTAAAGGGCTGTAGCAACGTTGTTGCGCGACATTCAGCAACTGCAAGACGACGTTCCGACCACATTTATTTTTATGCCAGATTATAAATATTATATTACCTTTTCTGCGTCTTATTTTTTTATGTATTTATTTTTTTTGTGGTCAATCTCTTAATAATCATACACAAGATGAACATGTAACACTTTTTTAAATACTGTTAATCATTAATTGTTATTTTTAATGTAAAACCAGCTATGAAACTTTAAAGAGGAAAAATGCCATACAAGTTCATATAATCCAACTTTATTAAAACATTGCATACATATAATTACACTACCAAAACATACATTTGAAGGGAAAAAAACGTTAATATAGAGTATATTAATTATATTAAGCTCAAATATAATAGACTACAAATAAAAAAGCATAAAAAGAGCATTTGTTGAACAAAATAAAAGCAGCTGAAACAGTCATCAGGTCACTCGGGACTGGAGAACACGGCGGACAGGGGAGCGCAGACGAGAAGGTCGGTAGACAGTCCAATAAAGAGAAACAAATCCAGTGAAAATGTATCTGTGCTGAAATATCTTTTACACGTTTAACAAAAACACTGGCGAGTTAAATTTAACAATTTATTGGCCAATGATATTAGTCGCCAAGATTGAACATTAACTTGCGCGTATCGCGCTTAGGTCGCTGTCTGTTGTGTCAGTCCCTTTTCATAGCTTCATTATGGCTTATAACTTTTGGCATAATGTTAATACACTTCATCACATGACCAGTTTAACGCCTTTTCCTAAATAACGATATCTGAATAGGCCTTCTGAAAGTGATGTAATTAACTTAGCATTAACTTACACCAAACCCGATCGCAAACTATTCGGTATGTGAATTATCAGCTATTCTGTCCACTCAGTTTATTAACAGAACAAATAAATCTCACATTAGACATGAAAATTGTAGGTTTTGTTTGGATATTTACATATCTTATTTATCTAAAAGAGAAATCATAAGCAATACTCATGTATCCTGGCTTGAAGAAGAGTAACGGCCCAACGGTCTGTTAAAATTTAAAATGCGCTTCGGAACAGTGACGAGTTCATGTCGTACAATGGTTGTCCAGACAGCCTGAGCACAACCTTCAGCAATGGTCCTGAACCGTGGTTGAATGGCAACATTGTGACAGCACAGTAACAACCTTAACGACACAATGTAGAACCAACAACCTTTTAGCCATGTTGTTACAACGTTGCTAAAAAGTTGGCTACGTTGAGGCAACGTTCTGTGTTTGTTGGGCATTGACCTATAAACAACATTAAAAACTTGATTTTTAACCACAATGTGACTTTAATATTGTAATGTGTTAACAAAGTGGACAAATTGTCTCAATACCTGTGAGAAATAGTCTTAAAAAGTCATAGATAAGAAAAAAAATCCATCATTTGTTTACTCAGCAGCCAATGGCACCTTGCAGCGCATTCATAAATGTATAATGCAAGGTTAAATGTCCAAGCAAAAATCACTCCAGAGACATATGTTTATCCAACGGTTAGTGCGGTTTAGGGGGCAAACAAACACACCGACGCTCCCGCTGTGTCGGTAAAGACACCGTAATTAATCACACATGCCCCGAAGGCATCCGTTTAGTGCTCATTTCTTCCAACAACCGCCACCAAGAAAGTTCCATCCATTTCCATTTTGTTTAGTTGCTTTGCAGCACATCGCCAAAGGATTTCATTACGCTGCTTTCGGTCGCCAAAACACGGAGTACATTAACAATCACTTGATTACACAGAGATTATGGTCTGCGGTCAATAACCATTGTGCCCTAGAGCAGTGCGCTTACTTCCAAGGGGACGGTCCCCGCAATTAGTGTGCTGTACAGCGCATTCAATAAAACGCACCTGATAAATGGCGAATAACTAAAAATCTTTACAGCATTAACTGTGATACACTATACACTTGACTTCCAAAGAGACGATTCATTAGCGCGGCCTCGGATGTTTGACGCTAAACAAGGCAGAATTTTCTGTGTCCTTGAGATGAGAGGATGCAATTTTGCTTTCGGTTTTGTCTTTTCGCTTCCAATGCATTTATCTTGTGGATCGCCACAGACTAAACAACTCAAATGCATTGAGAATTGTGACCTTACAATGCACTCTTGTTTTTACACACTGAAGGACGAGTCAACGTTCTGTGGGATCGCCACTGTTGTTGTTAAATGCTATTTAACCCGGAACATTCCTTTAAAGGTCGAATCTAGATTTCCATACCTGCACGAGGATTTTGCAGTTTAGCTTCTTCTCGTTCAGGACTGACATTAAAGTCATTCACACTATAAATATCATATCGACATTAGTCGGAAAGTAAATGCTGTTGATGATTGACTCGTCTGTGTATTTTTCAGAGCGTCATTTCACTCGTACACATGAGATGGAACGGGCGAGCGAAGGATGGAGAGACGGAGAGTCGGGGAGTAAGGATAAGATTAGGATGCTACATTAGTACGCTTGTCACATGGGCTGCTGACTGTAAACATGCGGCCCGTTCGTTTCTGCACCAAGAGCAGCTTACAGTCTAGTGCACACTTTCAGTTCACGGTAGTATTGTTACGAAACAGATCTAGGGTTGGGGATCGTCTGAATTCCCAGCTTGGATTCCAATTAGGTAAAAAAAGAATTCTGTTGCAGCTGAAAACCATGAACAAAAATCAGCAACTTTTGCCTATTGTTTCAGTTAAAATACCACAGGAAAGACAACTAGCCTAAATTTGAAACATTATTAAACACTGCATAGTTTTCTGGGTAACACTTTACAATAAGGTTCATTAATTAAACATTAGTTAATGTATTAACTAACATGAACTAATCATGAGCAATACATTAGTTACTGTTTTTACTAATCTTCGTTAACGTTAGTTAATGAAACACAGTTGTTCATTGTTTGTTCATGTTAGTTCACAGTGCATTAACTCATGTTAACAAGATTTTAATAATGTATTAGTAAATGTTGAAATTAACATTAACAAAGATTAAAAAATGTTGTAGAAGTGCAGTTCATTATTAGTTCATGTTAACTAATGTTGTTAACTAATGAACCTTATTGTAAAGTGTTACCGTTTTCTTTTTATAAATAACATATAGATTAACAGTTCGTTTGTTAACATGATCTAATAATGAACTGCACTTCTACAGCATTTATTAATCTTTGTTAATGTTAATTTCAACATTTACTAATACATTATTAAACTCATTAGTTAATGCACTGTGAACATACAATGAACAACTGTATTTTCATTAACATTAACGAAGATTAGTAAATAGAGTAAGAAATGTATTGCTCATGGTTCGCTCATGTTAGTTAAAGCGTTCGTTCACCCAAAAATGAAAATTCTGTCATTAATTCCTCATGTCGTTCTACACCCGTAAGACCTTCGATCATCTTCAGAACACAAATGAAGATATTTTTGATGAAATCCGATGGCTCTATTTGCAGTAATGAACCTCTCAAGATCCAGAAAGATACTAAAACATGTTTAAATCAGCTCATGTGAGTACAGTGGTTCAAACTTAATATTATAAAGCGACGAGAATACTTTTTGTGCGGCAAAAATACAAAATAATGATGGCTGATTTCAAAACACGAATCTTTTGTTTCGAATCGGTGGTTCGGAGCGCCGATTTCAGTAAAGAAGCTTCGTTTACGTGATCTGAACCAATGATTCGAATCAAAAGATTCGCAAAGCTTCGTGTTTTGAAATCGGCCGTCACTAGATATTGTTGAAAAGTCATTATTTTGTTCTAACCCTAACTGTGTTACCCATTTATTTTGTAATTAAACCACGTAAAGAGAGGCATGCATTTCCAAGGAGTCCATGTTTGGTTTAGAAAAGCATGAAGGCTCTTGAGGTCGTGCAGTGTTTTGAATGTAGTCACAGCTAAAAGGTTTGCAGACCCTGCTGTGCATCATGACTAACCACATCCTAGCTGTGACTATATTCATGCATCTTCTTGAGGACAGGTGCTATTACTTTTCTAAGCGATTTATGCCTGGCAGATGATAAAATGGGTGAAGAAAAAAATCCTAAATGGGTCCCTAGCCATATAAAGAGGTGAGAATGACATGGAAACTTGAAGATGGGCTCTTTTGACTTGGGTCAACCACGTAGCAGCTGGCTGGAAACCACTCAGAATTCCATAACAACACCCTGGCAACCACCTACAAGACAACAACCTCAGATCAGCAAGTTTTGCTCAGTCATGTTTTCTTCATTTTCCAAATCTAGTTAAAAGGGGTTAAAATATTATGCTTCTTTACATTATGCTTCCGGGAATGAACACATCGCAATAATCCTCCTTTAAATAATTCTTGCCTAATGCATACGCAGAATAAAGGGGCGGGGCCTGGTTGAGTAGTGGTGTGTTGTAGTATGGTAAGGGGTGGGACAAACGCTCGACCAATAGCAACACTCTAATCCAGCTGACCAATCAGAGCACATTGTGGCTTCAGAGAGACAAGAACTAAACAGAGCTTCACTGACAGACTGGGAACATTCAAGCATGAAAACCTGTTCTAGTAGAGCCCATTAAAGAGGTGATGAACTGCGTTGTTTTATAATGTTTCCTGGGGTGTTCTTATAATATTAATGGACCAAAAATGGTCATGATTTAGAAATAAAAGGCATTTTTCCAACCCTTATTTTAGCCCTCTTATTTGAACGCTCTGTTTTAAGGGGCGTGTCTGCTGTGAGACTTCAATGTAAACTCCCACTGCTGTGATTGGCTGACATCTTTGCATATGAAATAGTTAAGTTTTAGGGGTGTGACGAGACCCCTTTCCCACGAGACGAGACACGAGATTGGGTTCACGAGACGAGATTTTTATAGTATTTTTAAGAAATCCTCAATAATGAAACGTATGAAGGGAAAATAGTCTTTTATTCAACTGAAAATCATAAAATGCAAAAATGTTGGTGCATTTTGAAAACAATTTGTAATGCATGTCATTTTACTTCTATTTTAATGAATTATTTGCAGTAAAACAACATGCAAACACTGCTAAATGTTTTGCCACAAAATCAACCACTTGTTTTCTGCCCTGTATAATTTCACATGAGAAATCTCACTGAACTTCTTTCTACAGATTGAACATAAATTAAACAGTATAAATAAAATAAACATATAAATAAAAAATTCAAATAACACTTTAAGTGTCACTTTAACTGCAGTACAAAGTTGACCATTTCCCAGTCACTATTGATTGTGTGGCTGTAACTGTGTGATATAGCTCTGCGTACACCGAGAAGTCCAACCGTTAGCAGTAATAGCGATGCTTTCTGCCTCTTTAGGGGCCGTTCACATATCGCGCCTAAAAAAGCGTGGCCGCGTCGCTTCCTCCTACTTTAGCAAGCGTTCGGGAGCTCGCGCTTCTGTAGCGTCTGTCGTTACTATGCAACCATGAACTGTGCTCTCCACGACCATGAGGAAGCGCTTGCGGATGCGCTTGCGGCATTCTGAAAAGTTGAGATGTTTTCATCTCGCCGCGGCACAGGCGCGCCAGGAAAAACAACCGCGTCGCTTCCATTTTGCGCGAATGAAAATGCGCGCGATATGTGAACGGCCCCTAAGAGTCTGTACAACCTTGGCCGAGGTGTACGGCATAGTTTTCTTACAATGTTTACTTATTGTTTGTGTCTTGTGTGTTATTCTTTCGCCGTTTATTATTTCTACTGGAAAACCAAAATGTTTCCACATGAACGATTTGAAAGTGGCGGGAGCATCTTCAATAATAATTTCACCCTCACACTGATAGCACGACGAGACAACTTTTCACCTCGACGAGAAATCTCGTCACGTTTTAGTCTCGTGAGATCTCGTGGTACGAGATCTCGTCACACCCCTACTAAGTATCACTCTCTCGAATACTTTTAGCACGTTTTTACTATTACAGCCCTCAAGGTTAACTAATCATGATTATCACATTTAGATCATTATATATTGATCGTGGCATGAAAGGTTGCAGTGATGAACATTGTAACCGATCAGACATGTTGTTGAGTGTATGAAAAACATGATCTCGTCATTGCAACACAATTTCTGCATTCTAACAAATGCTTTCATCATAACTAACAGTGTAAACGCAATGTAATTAAGGGATTTGTTGAATAAAAAGGGAGTTTTGTCACTGATAAACTTGCGCTGTTTGATTGACAGCTCTAGCGAATGTCAAGGGAGCGTTCTTTGATCGCTTTCTATATATAATTTAATCACCGTTTAAATAACAGATTTGAAGTTGACCGCTTAGTCAATGGTTTGACACATGACACATCTCACTGTACATGAATCATTACATATCAGATCAGGCGTTAGAATGAACACAGTTACGTACATGTTGTCACATTACTGTCCATATCGCAAAAGTCTGTTTGCAAAACCTTAACCGAAATGCGATTGATTTACCAAAGAATCCACAGTGAAATGCACCGAATACAAATAAATAAAGCTCAACTGAGACATTCACTTTGTTGTAAATAAATAACCATATTCCTAGCATTAGGATCCTTTCATAATGTTATTTTTAGTCCTGTATCGCTCCTCTCTCCTCGCCATCTCACCAACACGCCCATGATAACATTTCTGTATGCATAGGATAATGTTTGGTTCCCAGAATGCAATGCATCCATCTCTAAACGTCCATTTTATGCCATAAAAAAGCCCAAAATTCATGCTGTTGTGTACTGTAAAAGTAGCATGCAATATGTTGTCGTAGAAAGCAGTCTGGAATAGTATAGAATATGATATTTAAGGCCATTTCCAGTGTCCCTAAGGCAAATGTATGTGTCATTTAGCTAAAGTAAGTGTAGCACCAGGTTTTCTGAGTTTTGAGGCACTACATTGGTGGCATTACATTGCTGTCCATCACACTCAACAGTCAGCTTGTTGACTGCATGTTTTTCAAACCTGACAGCATGTCTCCTCCGGGGCTCAGTTGAGCAGAGAAAAATACGCTTGCCAAAACTCTCAGACGTGTCCATTTCTAAACTGTGCTGCCTCCCGGGTTGTCCATAAACTTTTACTGTGATGTAATCCATGAGCTTCTGTTTTTAGAAGCATAATGGGTTTTTTTTTTTTTTTTTTTTTTGCAAACAATAATGATCTGATTTGCATATACTTGAGATGGGTAACACAGCATTGCCTTGATCCTGCACTTATAAACTGCTTGGATCGGCATCTTTCTTCGTAGATGCCCCTTATTTCTAAACTGTCAGCTTCAAAGCGTGCCTGAAAACTCTGGAAAGCTTGTTTTACTCTGCGAGCTTGCCCAGGAGAGATTCACTGTTGCATTTCAAACAAAGACTTAATTGCTTCATTTTAGGCAAACTTTGCGATGCGCCGTTTTGTTCTCGGTTGAAAATGCTCGAAGCGCTCGCGCGTTTAGACGTTACTCGGGCAAATTAACATGCGCGAAAAAAGTAACACAATATGTTTGTGCTTGTAAAGACACATTTTCTGAGCCGTAAGTGTGAGCAGAACAATTATTTTGCTTGTTATAGAAATAAATGCATATGCATTTAGGTTATACATATTTCATGGTTTGATAGATGTAAACCAAACTGTTCAAGGAAAAGATCCTTGCTTGGGTAAATCAATTATTTTTAACCACAGGAAAGACAAAAAATATGAAAAAAAACATTCTTCTGCTGAATGTGTGCGCGCTTCTTCATAATGAAAGCAATATGGCAGAAAACAACAGAAAGAGGATAATGGCATAATTTCGTGTCATTACAATCGCAGTGATCAGTGCGCCATCGAAGATGATTAGTCTTCTTTATAAAGACGCGTTCAGGAATCTTTAGCTCGTGGAGTGGAGCGCTGGTTATGATGTGTAAATGGGTTCTCGCTTAATTTTATTCTCTTGTTGGTTTTTAGTTTGTGTCTAAAGTCACTTCACTCTGGTTATTTTGTGCTGTTGTCATTAAATGTTTGCTTGGTTATTTAAGCTCTATTGAATTTGAACTGTGTGAATCATCTGAGCACCGGTACATATAGTAGCCATGTATTCAGTTAACCAGGAAAAGACAGAGAATTCATTCAACCTTACACACAAATCCCTGTAGCGTCTCTCTCAGAGTAATTAACACTGAAAGGTCATCGCAGAGAACGGATCTAAGAACACTTGGGGTAATTTTCAGATGTTCTTGTGAAGTATGTCATTAATCAATCCCCTGCATGCCTCATTTGGCGGGTGTCACTGCATTTCTTAATCGAGCATTTGCCCTGATTCAGAGCTAAAAGAAACTTTGCGAAAAGTGATTTATACCGCAGAATTGTCAATTTTGCCTGTGCAAAAGTTGCCATTTTGATGCTACTCTGTAAAAAGCAACTTGTATATCCTATATGGATATTTTTAGTGAAATTTTTTTTAAATTACTCCCAAGTGTTGTCCCAACTATTTAAATACAGTTGTCTGAGCTAAGAATTTTAAATTGAGTAATATTGCTGCAGTGTTTGTGTGTTCCCTGCATACATTGCAGCTTAAATAAATTATACGGTTACTGCAGATTGTTTAAAGTTGTGATGACTGTTGCCATTTTTAGTTATTTGTTTTGATGTAAAGAGTGACTGTATGTGTGTGTGCGCGTTTTGTGATTTATGAGGACACAAATTTGTATAATGACATGGGTATTACACTGGTATTACAACTTAAACGTGAATTACGAGGACATTTCACGTCCTCGTATTTCAAATAGCTTTAAAAACATACTAAACAATGTTTTATTAAAAATGTAAAAATGCAGAATGTTTTGTGTGATGGGTAGGTTTAGGGGTAGAGTTAGTGTTGGGGGAGAGAATGTACAGTTTGTACAGTATAAAACCATTACGCCTAGTCCTCACTTTGATAGCAAAACAAACCTGTGTGTGTGTGTGTGTGTGTGTGGTTTGGGTAACAAATTTGGCCACAAAGACCGTAATACCAGTAATTTTTTTTTTTTTTTTGGTCCCCATGAAGAAACAGCTTAAAAAAATTAGAATGTAAGAATGCAGAAAGTGTATATATATATATATATATATATATATATATATATATATATATATATATATATATATATATATTAGGGGTGTAGTAGTACACACAGATGATAGTTCGGTACGTACCTCGGTATTGAAGTCACGTTTCGGTAAAGCTAGGGGAAGAAACTAAACATAAAATAAAATTGATTCATTTTAACTAAACAGTGGTTTGTTGAACATTGTGTCTCTCTCTTTAAATGCATGCAATTATAATTAACATTTTAATTGCAAATCTATCTCAGCTAGTGCTGTAAACTGTATACAGGGAGCCCTTTCTCAAACATTACTATAATATTAAAGATCAGAGCCCAAACTATTAAATTCAGTTGCTATTTATTTTTAGATATAATAATCAACACTCAAATAATAATAATAAGTATACTGCACGTAAAGCAGGTTTTACATTAACTTCTAAATCTAATTATAAAATCATTTCTCCAGTTAATTTTTTGAAATATCATTTACACATTTACTATCATAACTTGTTTTCATAACAAATTTAATTAAACATATATTAAATAATTAAGACGTACTAACAGGTAACGTAAATATAATGAATATATAAGCTAATATAGTGCATTTATTTAGTGAAATGTTCCCCTCTAGAGTTCATTTCTCTAGTGAACTAACATGCTGTGGACACTGAATGACTTGCCTGAGGTAAATGTAATGCTAAGCGGAGATATTATTCTCAAGCTGTTTTAAGGATGTTTTTCTGCTGGTTGAAACACTGGTTGAGTTTGTAAACATATATATGTGTCGATCGTCGGTTCTTATTTTGTCATGCAAACCTGCGAGACCATAGCAACCTGGGATTATCAGAAATTAATATTAATAAATTAATATTTTATTTTGAATTATAAAATGGTAAATTTTCAAGATTAAAATTCGGAAAGATTTCGGATAAAACCGTCTCCCAAATGAATAAATGTAAATTTCCTGTCCTTGATTCTGATTGGTCAATAGCTGTGATTTATTCACGATAATGATGTGACCCAACAGTTCTGTGTATCACTACACAACACCCTTAGCAACCACTTTTAGCGATTCTCAATTGATATTGTTCATTGAAGCTCACTGTATTATGTCGAAGAGTGTTGTGAGGAAGAGATCGAGTGAGCGAGTTTATTACCTGCATTCAGGTCAATCTAATAAAAAATCTGTTTAAATGTCTGCAGCAATATCTTGTCCTTTTAACAGTTAATGGGTTTTCCCGTGACTGACAGCTCTACTCAAAGCTTTTGTCAGTTTGGTCTTGTTCCGTGTTCACAACAGTTCAGTCTTTCAATGTAAAAGTCTTCGCTCCTGACTGACACAGTCTTTGCCGCCATCTAATGGAGTAATGATGTAACTTCTGCTGCTGTTCACGGTCGGGGACTATTTTTTCAGGCGGAAGGAAGGCTTTTAGTGAACGTTTACTTCATGAAAGTATCATTGATGCATATTTTTGGCTTCAATATTTGTATTGTGTGGTAACCCTTTTATAAAAGCAATAAGGTACTCGAGGATAGTGCTGTATCGTGAATTCACGATACAGCACAGACTCTCGTACCTTATTGCTTGCTTAAGTGCGGAATTAAAAAAAAGATTATATCAACCTATAGTCTGATATTATATTATATAGTTTACGCATTAAACTCTAGAAAAATATGTTGCTCCCTCAACATAGGAACTTCACATCGCGACATATCATGTTTCCACAAATTAATATGTCATGGCCACAACAAAAGTGAACCCAACATGTCCCCTCCCAGCCACCGTACTAACCTTTAATGAGCAATAACTCTGCTTATTATGATTCATTGATATAGTGAAGATCTTTTGTTTGTTATTTTCAGTTCAAAAGGTCACGGCTTCTGAAGAATTAAATTGTCAGGGCTATTGATTATTTCACCACATTCCTCTTTTATTTCGGCTACTTTCACATAATGAGACACACACACGCACACACACACACACACACACACACACACACAGGTGCTTTGTTGTGGTAATGACAAATGACTAGGCTGTCCCCCTGTGAACGAATTAAGGTGAGACTTTAAACGGCTTTTAATGAGACTGTTGGCTTGATCGTGTGTGTGTGTGTGTGTGTGTGTGAGAGAGAGAGAGAGAGAGAGAGAGAGCTAGACTGATGACCTTTAAAAACATTTTACTTTGACGTTAAAACTGTCACTTGTGCAGTTAACGCAAGATAGATAGATAGATAGATAGTTTTTTAGTAGAAAGATAGATGTTTTGTGTAAAGTTCAGGCATTTCTATAAATATAAAGCATGTTTGGTAAAAAAAAAAAAAAAAGGATGAAAGATCTTCACATAAACCTTCTCTATGATTGATTCCCATCTGTGGATTATTTAAGCGCTGCTCAAGTGCCTCAGGATTACCATCAGCTCTTTAATTCCAGAAGCCGAGAGGAGAGGAGGAAGATTCCGGAAATCTGTGATGTGTAATTAGTCCCCATTGTGCCGAGCTGCTAAATCAGGCTAGCATTGTTATCCCACGTGAGACTCGGGCGCCGTATGTGACACCGTATATACATGCATGCATACAGTCACCTTAAGCGCAGAGATGACTCACTTTTATTTGATCAGAACCTTGCGTCTGTGTGAAATCGTGTGCATTGCTGTAATATACTGTTAAACGAAGAGCTCTTAAAGGTGAAGCGGGTAATTCTTTCAATACTAATACACTTTCTCCCAGCTTAACGTGCAGAGACAACTATAACTAATCCATTTGTAGGTTGATCCGTAACACCTGCAAGCACATTCCACGTATATACTTATTGCAAACTTGCCGTTCTCCAAATATGCCTTCTCACGTTCACAATATTTAAACGCACACGAACGACAGTGTTTTTAATTAAGCAGAATGATAGTATAGTCTTGTTAACTGTGACTCACTCTTACATAACTGTCACACACTCATTCATCAAAGACGCCACGAACACGAGTGACTTCTGTCGTAACCGCAGCGGCGTTTGATTCAAACATACTTCACAGACTTGTGCTGTAAACAATCCATGTTGTCTGTCACCAAGAGCATGAATGTTAACGCTCATCAGGCCGTCTTTCATAATGACATGCTCACAGTTTTAAAAACCCCCGGTTATTGGTTTTTTGTGTGTTTCAGAAGACACTCGTACCGAACGGGACAGGATATTGAGAACTGCGGCACCTGCAGAGACTGCGCCTGTATCATATACAGGTAAGACACCCTTATGTGTTTATGTGCAGACATGTTTTGCACAAATATGGTATGCCTATGTCTATGGAATTTTTCTTTTTTTTAATGAATTGTAATGCAATTTAGGTGAGTTTGTGGGAAGCCATTTACTAGGGAAATGTTCAATTGTCCTTGACGAGCCAAACTATTAGTTTTTAATTTCCTGGTGAATAATACCGTTTTTTTTTTTTTGTATAAAAAACTAGTCTCAGCCTCTAACTCCAACAAGACCGATGCATAAGATGCCTAATTAGGCTAATTTGTTCTTAAAAGCACAAGCTGGTTCTCAACCACTTTACCCCCTTTTGCCTTCAAAACTGCCTTATTTCTATAATGGCACAGATTCAACAAGGTTCTGGAAACATTCCTTTTGGTCATGATATCATCACATAGTTTCTGCAGATTTGTCCATGATGTGAATCTCCCGTTGCTCCACATCCCAAAGCTGCTCTATTGGATTGAGATCTGGTGACGAGGACATTTGAGTCTAGTGAACTTCAAGAAACCAGTTTGAGATGATTTGAGGGTGTTATCCTGCTGGAAGTGTCCATCAGAAGATGATCCACTGTGGTCATAAAGGGATGGACGTGTTCAGCAACAATACTCAGGTAGACTGTGGAGTTTAAATGATACTCAGTTGGTACTAAGAGGCTCAAAGTGTGCCAAGAAAATATATCTCACACCGTTTGGATGGATCCATGCATTCGTTTTGTTTACACCAAATTCTGACCCTACCATCTGAATGTCGCATCAGAAATCAAGACTCATCAGACCAGGGAATGTTTATATATATATATATATATATATATATATACACACATATATGTCTGCCTCGGTTTTCATTTATACTTCTGCATCATTGTCCGCGTCGACGTGCAATTAAAAATGCAGGAGAGGTTCTAGCTGACCAATCACAGCGCTTTTGGTCTGCATAGAATTAGAGTTTGGAGAGGTGCACGTCAGGCTACGCCATACGCTATTTGTGTTATACACAGTCTACGACAGAGTTTCGACGCAGAAGTATAAATCAGCCTAAACGCACAAAATCCAAGCTCAATAAAGAGCTCTGTAATAAACAATGTGAACTCAGAATAGCAACTACACTTAACATTAACAATAACTGCAAAAGGTCTAAACTGAACAGAGAGTATATATATATGCAGGGGATAAACTAAATAGGATACAGTTGATGATAATTGACCCTTCGCTGGCTGTTTGATTGACAGGCGATCTGACCAATCATAACCCCGAATCCGCCATTTTGTCCAACAAAGCAGTCAGGGGAGTTAGTAGATTAACGTTGGTGAACTTGAAAAATTGTGTGTCCTCACGTCTTTCCGCGCTTGAAACAACATTCCTTCTGATGTTCATTCATGTTTATTTGATGCTATAAATGAACTAGTATGAAGAGATGATCGGTTCACGAGGAGCTACAGCGATCTGTCACCACACATTAAAGACACACTAGACGCTATGTATACGATGTATTTTTCACTTCGTGAGAACATGATGTGTGGCGTGAGAGCGCATGACTTGTCGGACATAGCAACAGTAACTAAGGGGGCGGGTCTTTGCGAACGACCAATTAATCACAGAAACAAACTGACATAATCAGAAACCAAGGAAACCGAAACTAAACAGAGCAGGGAAACGAGAACTAAAGGAAACAGAACAGATTATCAAAATAACAGCCCATAACCGTAACATACATGGATATTATCAAAAATACAGTAAAAAGTAATATTGTGAAATATGAAAAACAACTGGCTTGGGATGAATAGAAAGTTCAAAAGAACATCATTTATTTGAAAAAGGAATCTTTCAAAGTAACACATTATAATAAATGTTTTACTGTTGATCAATGTCATTTTTAATCCATTTAATGCTGAATAGAAATATAATATTTTTGGCTTTCTTTTGAAAGAATTTCTCATTTTTATTTAGCATTAAATTAAATAAAATCTTACTGACCACATACAACTGGAGTGTATATTATATTTATATTAGCAATCCTTTTTATTTTGTTTGAAGGATGTTTATTTACTGATTAAGAACTTTCTTCGTTAAATGTGATTCAATCGAATTCTTTGGTCATTTGACACAATTTTATCTTTCATTTGGTTGAAGCAAGACTAATGCTAAAAGAAGCTGTTGAGAACTATGCTTTACATGAGTCTGTCTCATTTCACTTGGAAACAATATCATGTTTACAAGTTCCCAGTCTGCTACTATGAGGCCTTCCAAGAAAGACATCTCTGCGTTTGGCAAAGTTTGTGAGGTTTATGCCATCACATCTTTGACAGATATTTAACAGTTTTTGTTTGAGACAGTAGCAAGTAAACAAGCCAAGTGTCCTTGAGTGCATCTTTATATCCGGCTGCGCTTTTTGGGTTGTATCTGATTTTAGATTTAAATGCACCTAAACATCACGTACAAGTCAATTTACATATCGGTCAGACAGTCTGTTCCTGTCTTAAAGTGAACGATTTTTGGCTAGAATACGCTGCATTGTGGATCAGACTCTCAAAATCTGGCTTTGTGAGACTAAATCTGAGGGAGTAACTGGAAAGCAGTGGTAGTTCACCAAAGTAATATAGAAAGTTCTATCTTGATTTCATCCACTGGGAATGGATTTGATTGTGAAATATGGTCGTTACTTTCCAGAATGAAGCTGGGTATTTTTGGAGAAGACTGGTTGAAAAGTGTGATCTCGCACAATAAGATCTGAATCATGTGTTTAGAACATAAAGTGGATCAATTTTGCTTTCATGTTGACCTCAAAGATAAAAGCACTTCCACTTTGCCAAGCTAATATCTGGGCTTATTTAAGGAAACTTAATGGAGTTTCTCAGTTTTGTTTTATTGATTTATCAACTTTGTCTCAGATGTTTGTCCTAAAATTCCTTGGGAGAAATAAAACAAGACATGAATAAGTCAGTTTTTGAGATGCAGTTTAAGAGTATAGAGCTATAAAATGAATATGAATAGCTCAGATTATTTGGTCATGGATGAGTTTGATGAGAAATATATTCATATTGAGAGGTTTGATGGCAGACTTTGGTATCTCGGCAAATCTGAGCGCAGTTTAAAGGGGTCCTTGATTATGATTTCACGTTTTTAGCTTTAGTTAGTGTGTAATGTTGCTGTTTGAGCATAAACAACATCTGCAAAGTTACGACGCTCAAAGTTCAATGCAAAGGGAGATATTTTCTTTTACAAAAATCGCTTTTTTTCAAAATTTACATAAACCCCGCCCCCGAGAACACGCAACAAAGGGGGCGGGGCCATGTTGGGCTGCTTTAGAGAAGAGGAAGAGTTGTTGTAGTAGAGTGTTGTTACCATGTCGTCATTTTACGCCGGACTGCTTCATAAACGAGGGTCAATTCAAAGCTGGATTTGCACAAAAGATGAACATGACGACACATGCTAGTGATGAGTTGAATCAACTCCACAGCAAATTCATAAATTTATCCACTAACCGTTCAGAAACGTCCAGTTTCATTCTAAAAGTTGTAACTTCTTCCTGAGTCTCTCCATCAGTGTCGACTCCGGTTTGAACAATGTAAGGATGAACACAATCCTCATTTTGGCTGCGTGAGATTCTCCAGCTTTGTTGTTGTTGAGCTGTTAAAGCTCCGCCCTCTTCTGGAAAGGGGGCCGGGAGCAGCAGCTCATTTGCATTTAAAGGGACACACAAAAATGTCATTATGGGTCCCCTTTAAGATCAAAGTTGTATGTTAACATAATTCACTGTGAACTTACAGGAATATGAACATTTTTATTAAATAATATAAACAAAGAATAATAAACTGTGAAAAATATGTTTTCTTACTGAATTAAGTAATGTTAACAAATGACACCTTTATTGTAAAATTTTACCCGTATGTCTTTTGAAAGGAAAAACAAGTTGTTAAAACTAAATATTACTGTTCGTGTAATGTAGTAGAGATGATTGTGAATGTATAAAGTCTACAAAATTTTAAAGATCATAGTACACGACAAATAAAGCTATTGTCTCCCAAAAGAAAGAATCGATTATGAACTCCAAAAAAACGAGTCATCAGTAATTTCCGTCACACTTTCTGTTTCAAAACTACGTAACAATGTAACAAGTTTGCATAATGCCTGTCTATGGTTTTCATTGGCTGCCTATGATTGGCGTCTACTTTGCCCCGCCTTCAACCACTGTAGTTGTAGCTGAGACTGGAAGAGTTTGGTTTGTGTGGTCGACGTTTGCACTGCCATAGCAAATTTACTTTGCATGCACTTCAAAAAGATGAGAACTCTGGCTCGAATTGATACGGTAAAAATGACACCATTGTTATTGTTCATAACACTGTGTAAGTGTTGAGGAAGCACCCGGAGCTGAAACTCTCATATGGTAATAGGTGTTTTGTTTCTGACACGCACTGTAAGCAGTAGACCAATCACAACAGACTCGGCCGTTGGCCAATCAGAGCAGAGTAGGCCCTCGGAAAGAAGGGGTATAGAGAGACTCAATCTTCGAACTAGCCATGTTCAGACTCTTCGAGAAATGAGGTGATGTGCAATGTATATTATGAGAACATTAAAGTGTTTTTGACACCCACCTGATGTAGGTGACCTCCCAAAAAAAAAAGGAACCTTTAAAACAGCATAATAGGGGCACTTTAAGAAGAATACGACATCTATGATGTCACAACCAAACAGAAATCATCAGGACTAGCAGGCAGACCTGATCAGCTGGGTGCTTTCTGTCATGGCCGAAACCTCCAGGCATATGAATCAGTGTTCAGAGCACTGAGGAAGATCCAGGTGGACATTCAGGATGTTTCTTCTCCCCATGAGCCTTAAGTATAATTGCCTGGGCTTATGTAACCTCCCCCACTGCACAAGGTCTACCAAAATCAATAACAACGGCCCACGTCACCACACATTTTCATCTACTCCGGCCCAGAATGAATGTGTGAATAACACTCCCAGAGGAGACCTGGAAAATCACAAACTCTTGCACGCACACATATATAAAGGCGTTTGTGGTTTGTTTAAATTAGGAAGGGGGCGGAGTTACTCTGAAGACTCTTACAAGAGCATTAAAGTGGATGTAAAACTCAGTTTGCAACCTATTTATCTTCTTTAATGTGATGTTTTTTTGGTTCAGTACAACAAATGTAGGGCAGATCTTGATTTCATCCACTGGGAATGGATTTGATTGTGAAATATGGTCATTACTTTCCAGAATGAAGCTGGGTATTTTTGGAGAAGACTGGTTGAAAAGTGTGATCTTGCACAATAAGATCTGAATCATGTGTTTAGAACATAAAGTGGATCAATTTTGCTTTCATGTTGACCTCAAAGATAAAAGCACTTCCACTTTGCCAAGCTAATATCTGGGCTTATTTAAGGAAACTTAATGGAGTTTCTCAGTTTTGTTTTATTGATTTATCAACTTTGTCTCAGATGTTTGTCCTAAAATTCCTTGGGAGAAATAAAACAAGACATGAATGAGTCAGTTTCTGAGATGCAGTTTAAGAGTATAGAGCTATAAAATGAATATGAATAGCTCAGATTATTTGGTCATGGATGAGTTTGATGAGAAATATATTCATATTGAGAGGTTTGATGGCAGACTTTGGTATCTCGGCAAATCTGAGCGCAGTTTAAAGGGGTCCTTGATTATGATTTCACTTTTTTAGCTTTAGTTAGTGTGTAATGTTGCTGTTTGAGCAGAAACAACATCTGCAAAGTTACGACGCTCAAAGTTCAACGCAAAGGGAGATATTTTCTTTTACAAAAATCGCTTTTTTCCCAAATTTACATAAACCCCGCCCCCGAGAACACGCAACAAAGGGGGCGGGGCCATGTTGGGCTGCTTTAGAGAAGAGGAAGAGTTGTTGTAGTAGAGTTTTGTTACCATGTTGTCATTTTACGCCGGACTGCTTCACAAACGAGGGTCAAATCAAAGCTGGATTTGCAAAAAAGATGAACATGACGACACATGCTAGTGATGAGTTGAATCAACTCCACAGCAACTTCATAAATTTATCCACTAACCGTTCAGAAACGTCTAAAAGTCGTAACTTCTTCCTGAGTCTCTCCATCAGTGTCGACTCCGGTTTGAACAATGTAAGGATGAACACAATCCTCATTTTGTCTGCGTGAGATTCTCCAGCTTTGTTTGTTGTTGTTGAGCTGTTAAAGCTCCGCCCACTTCTGGAAAGGGGGGCGGGAGCAGCAGCTCATTTGCATTTAAAGGGACACACAAAAATGTTTGGTGTTTTTGCTCACACCCAAATTGGGGCAAATTTGACAAGCTATAATAAATGATCTGTCATTCTGGAGACACCAGAGACTGATATTACATCTTGTAAATAATATATAAATTTATAATTTCATGTTTTTATTATTTAAATACATCACTGTGTTTGTTTTATGGATATTTTAGTTTATGTTTGTGTAAATAAGCAGTTTTTCTTCTGAGTTAGTTAGTTAGTTAGGCAATACCAGATACATTTGAGTCATTAAGGAGATCTGATTTGTCAGTTTTGTTTCCTGCAAGCATTTTCTGTTCATGTCCACTTCATGCATCATCCTGTAGACAGCACCAGGTGCGCATATGTTGGACTTCTGAGGATTCGTGAACTGGATTCAGTCAGTTAACAGAAAGGAAATTGTTCAGTATGATGAGCGATGGCAGCCGAGCATTGAGGACGGGGATCCGTGTCTGTCTCAAAAGCACAGAAACAGATGAGATGAGAGTGAGACGGAGAGGAATAGAGAGTTGCCAGGTCCCTGCTGAGATCCAAGGAAGAAAGAGAGAGACACAAAAGGAACACGTCCAAGTCTGAGTGCGACTCCATCTGTGGGGGGAAATGAAAGCGAACCTGTGCTTCAAGAGCCAGAGACTGAGAGATGCAGGTATGGAGGAAGAAAGCGGGAGATGGAAGGGATAAATTTAGAGAGATTAGAGGCTAGATATTTTCTCCTTGTGTCTACCCAGAGGATGATCTAAATATTAATGTTGTGTATGAGTGTTGGGGTTTCCTGTCAGTTAAGCACTTTACCAACATCGTGCAGTGTCAGAACGGGCCACATCGGCTTACCACAGCAGAAGAGCAGCTTTACGAGTGCGATTCAGGGGCTTAACCCTGTAAAGCCTGCATATGAAATGATAGTCTGAAAAAACATTTTTTTTTTTATGTAATTGGATAGTGAACTTTTTGACAATCTAAAAACAAAATATCTGTGTGTGTCAGGTTCATCAAGGCACATTTTGTATAATATAGTGAGAATATGGAGTCAGCTTATACTTGAGGAGGAAAAAACATTATTCAGAGGAAAAAATATGCAATTTGGTAAAGTTGCTGATATTTATACGGCCAAAAATTAAGATTAAATTCTAATCGTTTTAATGTAAATCAATGAGATCTTTATAACAGTATAGCAGATACTTGCATAAAATGCATGTAAATATCATTTGTCCCCTATATCTCCTAATAATATGTTAATATCCCAATAGGATGATATTTAAATGCTTAGTTTTATGATTAAAGCTGTAGTTTTTATTGTTGGTAGATGATTATTGAGAGATTAGCAAATTTGATTCTCGCAATTTCTGGAAAGTGATGTATTTATAATCAAGTAAACCTAAATTGCTTCAATCCAGTGAGTGTTCATCTTGAAATATTACTAACAATATATAATTCATAATTTGTTGTATAAAAATCGGTAAAGATTTCACGGCAAAAGGTTTTTTTTGTGGTTCCCAGGCATCTCATGGCATTTTAAGAGGTTTAAAAACACATGACTTTTGACCTTTTTGACCTTTTTACAGGACAGTCTTTGTTTTAGCTCCATTAATACTGAAAAATTAATGTCATAACCCTGATGAAAAAATCAGGCTGGTTGTTAAACTGGCTCTTAAAACCCTCTTAAAACACAACAATCCAAGTTTGGAGACCAAATAACCACCTTAGGCTGGGAAAATGATCCCTAACGCATGCAACATTTTTTAAACTGTATTATATTTCAGTGTTGCATCAAAATTCCACCCCTTATGTATCCAGCAATCATAGGCTAAGCCCGACTGTCCGTTGACCTGCATCATTGTACCTGGTTATCCTGCTTCAGCACAGCTGATGGTGTGTGAGACTCAATTACAGAGAGAATGAGAGAAGTGGACAAGAGCCGAGTTGGTTGTGTGAGCGTGAGGGGGGGAAAAGAGGAGCTTCCTGTACCAGTGGGAAATTAAATCATAATAATGTCTTTTCATGTTGTATCCTCCAAGAAGCGAAGAAGAAGATAAAGGAAGATGTTTTAGTATTGGATAAAGGCTTTACACATTGTGCTTTTTCGGGTCTCCTGATGCTAGTCACGTTTTAGGTTTTTGGGAGGTCTGCGAAAAGGTTGAATGTCACCCAAGTAAGGGAAAGGAGAAGAGAACTATTAGATATGAACCGTGCAAAGGTTTTCAGAGTGTCTCAGTTCGTCAGATTAGTAGTCTGCTGTAGTTTAAGATGAAATGAGAGCAGTTTTACTGCAGTATTGTTGTTGAGTATTGAAGGTTACATGCGTGCTCTGTGAAATACACACTTTTAATTCATTCACTTCTAGTAAATGCCTGTTTTGGTGAGGCATTGTTGTGAACACAGTCAGTAAGTAAATGGACACACTATAAGGAAAAACAAAATCTGTAGAAAAAACATATTTTACAGTCTTTTTTAGATGGTATTAGATACGATTGTAATGTAATGTAAAGCTGCTTTGCCACAATTTGCATTGTAAAAAGCGCTATATAAATAAAGGTGACTTGACGATTAGATGGTATATATTTTAAAAAATTAAAATATTGGATCTGTGCATGAGACCTTGCAGATCTGCTGTTAACAAACATGTTGATAATTTTACTTGTTCTCTTGCTTAAAATCAGGTTTTCCTTTTATTTTAATAGTATTAATAATATTACATATTATATAATATTAAATATATGATATTTTACCTGAATAATTACTTGTAAAACTTAATTTACAAGTACAATATTTCAGTATTTCGGCTTAAATTTTTAATATGATATAAATTTAACAATTAAATAATATTATTTTACTAGTTATATTAATATTTTACATGAATATAATTTTAGATTATTATCTAGTTTTAAGTATTATATTAAATATATAATGTTTAATCGTCAACAATTACTTCTAAAACTTGCTAAAGTATGTCACTTAATTTACTTGTAAAATATTAATATAAATGATCATGTGACATAATATTTTATTTACATTATTAATTTGTATCGGCATTGTCTTTACATCAATATAAATTACATAATAAAATGGATTTTGAATGGATTACATTTAATCACGTTAGCTTTTGCCATTGTATCAAAATTGCAAAATTCATATTGAAAATTGATACTTTTTGGTATTGCTATTACCACGACAAGTAGTGGAAATCTCTCATTTTCTTTCATTGTCAGTGATATCGTAAAGCTCCACACTGGCCCGTTCCTCCATTTTAGACTCCTTCAACACCTCCTCACAGACATGCACAGACTTCATTTATTTAATATTTACGGTGCTCTCGCAGCGTATTAATAAACAGGTTCAGATGTATGACAGGCTGCTGCATTACTCCAATAAATGCAATTGTGGTGTGCCGTAGTGGGGGGAGTGACAGACTCTTCCATTTAGGAGTCAATATGAGCGCTCCGGGCCCCTGGAGTCCATATACAGCAGCCTAATCAGATTCCAGAGGGGACGGAGTGGAGAATAGGACCTGCTCCTGCCTCTCATTGTCCAAAGCCTCAGGGAGAGAGATTTGTATTAGGTAGCGGGTGCTGGGGGAGAGTGTGACAGACTGCCTCATTTCAGCCGAGCTCCGCTCGTGGCCAGACACGACATTCTTTTTCACCCTCATCCGCAGCGCTTCACGTGCTGAATCGGAAATGTGTCATTTATCTAGAGTAGCTCCCGAAAGGGTCTAGTCACTTAAACGGACACTGAGTGATACTGTTTACAGATTGACTTGTGGCTGGTACATTCGAGATATATTCAGAAGTATGGGGTCTCTCAAGGGAAGCGCATTTTCACAGGTGTATCAACATCCTCCGAAGGCCTTTAAAGTCACCATGTAATCAAAATGGACAATTCTTGTGTTTTTTGACGGTATATTTCATTCATTCTCTTCTCTTCTCTTCTCTTCTCTTCTCTTCTCTTCTCTTCTCTTCTCTTCTCTTCTCTTCTCTTCTCTTCTCTTCTCTTCTCTTCTCTTCTCTTCTCTCTCTCTCCTCTCCTCTCCTCTCCTCTCCTCTCCTCTCCTCTCCTCTCCTCTCCTCTCTCTCTCTCTCTCTCTCTCTCTCTCTCTCTCTCTCTCCTCCTCCTCTTCCTCTCTCTCTCTCTCTCTCTCTCTCTCTCTCTCTCTCTCTCTCTCTCTCTCTCTCTCTCTCTCTCTCTCTCTCTCTCCCTCCTCTTCCTCTCCTCTCTCTCTCTCTCTCTCTCTCTCTCTCTCCTCTCCTCTCCTCTCCTCTCCTCTCTCTCTCTCTCTCTCTCTCTCTCTCTCTCTCTCTCTCTCTCTCTCTCTCTCTCTCTCCTCCTCCTCTTCCTCTCCTCTCTCTCTCTCTCTCTCTCTCTCCTCTCCTCTCCTCTCCTCTCTCTCTCTCTCTCTCTCTCTCTCTCTCTCTCTCTCCTCTCCTCTCCTCTCCTCTCCTCTCCTCTCCTCTCCTCTCCTCTCCTCTCCTCTCCTCTCCTCTCTCTCTCTCTCTCTCTCTCTCTCTCTCTCTCTCTCTCTCTCTCTCTCTCTCTCCTCTCCTCTCCTCTCCTCTCTCTCTCTCTCTCTCTCTCTCTCTCTCTCTCTCTCTCTCTCCTCTCCTCTCCTCCTCTCCTCTCCACACATTTACTGGCCTGAGGGCGGGACAACCTGTCACTCACATGAGATCCACCAATAGCAACCATCCAATCAAAGTCCCGCTCTATATTGTTTCTTGTCTAAGAAGTCGTTTCAAAATTAAATCGAAATTAAAGTCTGTCGTAACTTCTATTTCATGCTGCATTTAAATGACGGGAGTTGAGCGTCTTTAACATCCTGGATAAACATTGGATAAAAGCGTCTGCTAAATGACTAAATGTAAATCTTTAACAGACATATTACAGTTTGACCACTTCACTGTGTTTCAACACAAAAATGATATTTTTTACTAACCACCTGTAATCCACATATCATGTTCTCACGCAGTGAAAAATACATCCTGGAGCAAAGAGGACACTGACAACACGTCGACAGACATAGGAAACAGTTTCATATTTAAAATAATGTTTTAAAGTAGTTTAATCAATAAATAGCGTCTAGTGTGTGTTTAATGTGTGGTGACAGATCGCTGTAGCTCCTCGTGAACCGATCATCTCTTCATTCTAGTTCATTTATAGCATCAAATAAACATGAATGAACATCAGAAGGAATGTTGTTTCAAGACGTGAGGACACACAATTTATCAAGTTCAACAACGTTAATCTACTAACTCCCCTGACTGCTTTGTCGGACAAAATTCTGGGTTATGATTGGTCAGATCGCCTGTCAATCAAACTCCCCACGAAGGGTCAATTGCACTGTATTTAAATTAAGTCTTTTATTCTTTTCTTGGCAAACTTTCTTTCTGTAAATCAATCTTTTATTGAATACTATTGTAGAATACAAACACTTCATTAAAGCCAGCTCTGTTTGATTGGCACAGTTTTTATTGCACTATTACCGTTTGCAAAAAACAGGTATTTTACTGTGCACTTTCTAGTGATTAATAATTCATCAAATTATGTTTAAGAACATTTTAATTGTAAGTACATGCAGACATGCTCATGCATTGGTGAATTACATCTACCAAGTCTTCAAACGTTTGGTGCCGGTAAGATTTTTCAAATTGTAGTCAAAAAGATGGTATTTATTTAAAATAAATTGTTATTTTCAACTTTCTTTTAATCAAAGAATCCTGAAATGATCATGGATTGATTAAATGTTTCTTGAGCATCAAATCAGCATATCAGAATGATTTCTGAAGGATCATGTGACACTGAAGACTGGAGGAATCAGCTTTGATCGCAGGAATAAATTACTCTTTAAAATATAACTTGTTTTAAATTGCAGTAATATTTCACAGTATTACTGTTTTTACTGTATTTTTGATCACATAAATGCAGCCTTGGTGAGCAGAAGAGACTCCTTTCAAAAACAAAACCTTTGTGACCAGTATCATCTACGTACGCGAGTGCAGGTTTATAATGTGTCGGTCAAGAATCGGCGTCACCGTTTGCGTACCGTTTCTGGCCTGAGGTCCATTAACAAAATTCTTGTAATGATGAAAAAGTCTATCATTCCCTCAGTCTTTCTCTCTAACCACTGCTCCTTGTATGACTCAGTGGTCCGCATGTGATGTTTGTTGCCTCGAGGCAAAGATTCGCTCATGCCACGTCTGAGAGGAAGAAGAAGCCGTGGTGGAGAATCGTAAATGTCTGCTCTGCTCTCAGCTCTTTTGGTTATTCGCTCTCCTGACGGCACTCCTGCAGTGAAATATTAATCTACATCAAATATTCAATACCTAGTAAAAGTTTTAAACAAGTGATAATGAAGGTGAAGGGTAAAAAAATGCCTCGTGAGGGGAACCGGAGGGCCGTGTTCGGCAGAGAGTGGTGAGGTGGAGTGTGCGTTACACGTAAAAGGGGAAAAGAGGGCGAAAGCCAAAGAGAAAGATAGACACGAGAACATAGTGAAGGGAATTTGAGCAATCAGTCAGAGTGAGCAGAGACCGCAGCTCTGTTACAAAACCTTGTGAGCTACGAGGTTCACTATCTAGGGCAGCATCTTAAAGTCCACATGAAACAGAAGTTTCGATAGTCGTTTCTTCCCTATTGTGGCGTGTATCGAAGTGAAACTCGTATCTATCTATCTATCTGTCTATCGTTCTATCCTTCGTTCTATCTATTTATCTATCGTTCTATCTATCCTTCGTTCTATCTACCATCTATCTATCTATCTATCTATCTATCTATCTATCTATCTATCTATCTATCTATCTATCTATCTATCTATCTATCTATCGTTTTATCGTTCTATCTATCTAATTATCTATCTATCTATCTATCTATCTATCTATCTATCTATCTATCTATCTATCTATCTATCTATCTATCTATCGTTTTATCGTTCTATCTATCTATCTATCGTTTTATCGTTCTATCGTTCTATCTATCGTTTTATCGTTCTATCTATCGTTTTATCTATCTATCTATCTATCTATCTATCTATCTATCTATCTATCTATCTATCTATCTATCTATCTATCGTTTTATCGTTCTATCTATCTATCTATCTATCTATCTATTTATCTATATCGTTCTATCGTTCTATCTATCGTTTTATCGTTCTATCTATCGTTTTATCGTTCTATCTATCGTTTTATCTATCTATCTATCGTTTTATCTATCTATCTATCTAATTATCTATCGTTCTATCTATCTATCTATCGTTCTATCTATCTATCGTTCTATCTATCTATCGTTCTATCTATCTATCGTTCTATCTATCTATCGTTCTATCTATCGTTCTATCTATCCATCTATCGTTCTTTCTATCTATCTATCTATCTATCTATCTATCTATCTATCTATCTATCTATCTATCTGTCTATCTGTCTATCTATCGTTCTATCGTTCTATCTATCTATCGTTCTAATTATCTAATTATCTATCGTTCTATCTATCGTTCTATCTATCGTTCTATCTATCGTTCTATCTATCATCTATCGTTCTATCTATCATCTATCGTTCTATCGTTCTATCTATCTATCGTTCTATCTATCGTTCTATCTATCCATCTATCGTTCTATCTGTCTATCTATCGTTCTATCTGTCTATCTATCGTTCTATTTGTCTATCTATCGTTCTATCTGTCTATCTATCGTTCTATCTATCGTTCTATCATTCTCTATCAATCTATCGTTCTATCTATCTATTGTTCTATCAGTCAGTCTGTCAGGTCTGTAAAACTCAGAACTTTAATACATTTTAATCATTTAAATTTTTTCAGAATTTGATTAAGTTTGACATGCAAAAATTCGAGGATTATGTCGACAAACTTTACTTTTTAGTTAAAATTTGTCATTTGAATTTCTTTCAATTTCAAGGAATTTAATTTCTTCATTACATTGAAACTGAATTACAATTCTGCATCCTGTTTGCTATTAAAATTCAGGATTTGAAATGGAAATTTAAAGACATTCTCAATTCAGTTGCACAATCCTGCTGTATAGACCAACACTGTTCATACAGAAGACTGACCTAATTCTTTCCAACAGAGTTTGAATTGAACATGTTTCTAAGTAAATGATGAATTCAAATACTATTAATATTAACTATTATTACTATATACTATAAATGATGAATTCAAATACTATTTTTTTTTTAATCAAGACTAATCAATTTTGAGTGAAAATTAATGATATTTATAACTGGAAATTTTCTCTGAACAATCTTGTTGCAATGCTTTCTGGGATTGCATTCAATGAAGGATTGATGGATAAATGTAATGCTGCCTTTGAATATAGTTATGTCATAAGGAAGAAAAACTTTTGGAACTTCCATCGCTACAAAATGTGATGTAGTTAGGCAGCTCACTAGCTTTTGGAGCAGAGTTCATATTTAATTTGATGCGAATGAAAACGAGGCTCTGAAAAGTAAATTTGACTGTATTACAGTCTGAATACAAACTGTAATTCATTCTGTAACAGCCTTTGTTTTAGTTTGTGTCATTTTAAATGAGCCGTCTACCCTTCACTAACATCTATATGGCTGGTAACAACACTTCATTTTGTCTTCTGTTTGACGTAGCAGCAGTATTTCAGCAGGGCGGACAGCAGGAGGGAGTGTGAGTGAGCGAGCGAGGGAGAAAGAGAGAATATCATAGTAGTCTATGAAAGGTGAGTCTGAGATGGGAACATAAGAGCACTAGAGAAACATTCAAACTCTAATCCCAGAAGCCTCACACTTCTCTGTAAGGGAACAATTAAAATTCACCCTTAGAGAGAGAAACTCTGCAGCAGTTGCAGCAGGATTTGTGGCATTGTGCCACAGTCTGAAGGATAGTGAGTTCTGGAGCGCTGCACCTAACCTTCATCTGCAGATCCCGTTATACAGTGGCCAAAACAACACGCGTGTCACGCTTACAAGGGTCTGAATTCATTGCATGCGGTATCTGCAAACAACTAACCAAGAACTAGTTGAGTCATTTTTGCACCGACTTTGATTAGGCTGAAGTCAGTTCTCTTCAGGTTCATGCGAGTCCCATTTCCAGTGGAAAGATGGTTCTAGCCTGAAAAAATAGCTTTGCCTCACAGCAGGAATTGCGTGAGGGACTCTGGGTCGGATAATATCCAAACCAAACAGAGTTTAATTTAACCCTCATGCGCGGTTCGATTTCTGTGTACACTCGTTACAGGTCAAATTGACCCTAATTGGATTCAATACAATTCCTCAAAAATCACATTATGAAAAACAAACATTCAGGTACAAACTGTAAACTTTTAACATCAACATTTGTCAAATATTCAAAAAAATAATTATATATATATATCTGAAGATATGATTTAATGAAAATGTTTTTTAACCATTTTTTAAAGCTGTTTTGTTTTGACAAAATTTGAAAATAAACAGTACATTTTTAAATGCAATACATACATTTTTTTAACTTTGTTTTTCTTAGAACATCATAACTGAACAATTAAATGTAGCTGTATAATGAAAATATTTGCTTTTCCTAAGTTGGCTGTTTTGTAAACTCATTTCATAAAGTCCAGAAGTTTCTTCTGACATGATGAGCACGTGTGAGCTTTCTGCTTATGAACTTCTTGCACTTCACACACATCAAAATATTTTTCTAAATTGAAATAAGTGTGTAAAACCTCATTTTTTAGCTTCATAAGGTAGTAAAAAAATAAAATAACAAAATATAACCAAGAAATGTTATTATTTTGGGTCAGTACAGTTGCCTTAGAGCGTTAAAATATTTGGGTCAAATTGACCCGGCGAACATCACGAATGTAACAGTAATTTTGTTTGTGTATGTCAAAAAACACCAACATGTTGAAACTTTACATGCGTGTTCATGATGATAAATGAGAAAAAGTCACAAAATATCAAGAAAAAAAAACAGTATTTCCAACAACTAGAAAATCTAAACGGGTCAAATTGACCCTCAACATAACATCAGGGTTAAAAAGAACAACCAATATTTGGTAATATTTAAAAAACAAAATTTAGCTAAATAACTTTTGACCAATGCATCAAAAGCAGATCAACGTGGCATAAAATGCTGAATTAAATTGTTTAAACATCTTTACTCTTGTGAAGTTGTGATGTTACTTTTAAGAAACTCTAGTTTAAATCAACATTAATGAAATTGTCGAAATACTTATATTGGACTTTTATATACTGATAATGTAAATGCTCTCTTTTTTTTTTGTTTGGTAACATCTATTGGAACAAATCATGGAAAATGCAAAACAAAATTTTCATTAATAATAAAATGACTGTCCTTCAAAAAAACGACGCAGGATGTATCCAGTTAAACATGTTTTGGAAATATTTAAGTTCAGCATTTCATATACCTGTGAATTTTTTTGGACTGGAAAAAAAAAATGGAATTTGTTTTATTGTTGTATTTATTTAAGATTATTTTGGATGGATTTAGGGTCCGTTTACATGGCAACAATGTAATAAAAACTGAACGTTTTTCCTTTGCGTTTTTTTTCCCGTACAGACGACAAAAGATTGCAGATCACATGGATCCACGAAAATGACTAAAAGCACTGTATTCTGCTGTCAGGCCCAGGGCCGGGGAAGGACAATCCAGAGCTCCGTGCAAAATAGGAGTATTGTAACACGTTCAAATTTTTAAGAGAAAAAAATGCCAGTTTATCATATTGAGCCCTACTGACTGGTGTAACGAATTAATACAGTTTCCTCACCATTTAAATGAGGACCTTTATAGCTTTGGCTGCTGCAAAATCTTCAATCACCTTGGAATAATCCAAATTTGGTGCTCAATTTGACCCTTTGCAAAGACCCGCCCCCTTTAGTTACTGTCGCTATGTCCGACAAGCCATGCCGCTTTCATGCCACACATCATGTTCTCACGTAGCGGGGAAAAGAGGACACTGAGGTTACTTTTGATATGAAACAAGTTTTTAAAGAAGTTTAATCAATAAATAGCGTCTAGTGTGTGTTTAATGTGTGGTGACAGATCGCTGTAGCTCCTCGTGAACCGATCATCTCTTCATACTAGTTCATTTATAGCATCAAATAAACATGAATGAACATCAGAAGGAATGTTGTTTCAAGCGCGGAAAGATGCTTTCAAGTTCAAGTCCACCGATATTAATCTACTAACTGCCCTGGCGGCGGATTTGGCGTTATGATTGGTTAGATCGCCTGGAGTTTGATTGACATTGTCAATCGTGCTCGTCATGGTGCACTGCCCTCTAGTGGTCTGGCGCCCTGGGCAATTCCTCAGTTTGCCCGGTGCTTATGTAGGCCCTGGTCAGTTGGTGATGTAACTTTGTAAAGAAATTATGCACCTATCGACTGAACATGCGCATAATGTCACCGTTTTTATACAGTAGTTTACACTGAGACGATAACGATACTGTTTTCAAAAACTTGCGCTTTGAAACCGTTGAAAAGTTTGCATTTTCAGACTCCCAAATCTCCATTGTCGTGTAAACGAACGGCCAAAACGCATAAAAAGTTTTCCATTTTTAGTTGGAAATGGTGTTGTGCTTTCAAGTTCTGCTAATGTTTGCCGTTTTTCTGTTTATTTTGAACCGTAAATATCACAGTATATGCTCTTTCTTTTCAGTGATGATTTCATTCAATGTCCATTTACTTATTTGGTAAGTAATACGTGCACAGTCACAGCTGGATCTGTATTTGTTTTATGACAACGACTGTACATTAAGCCTGACAAATATAACTGATAATATCAAACATCAATACAGGTGAAATGTACAGGCCAAGGGTAGCTCTGTACATTTCATGGCTTTGTGGACTTTTGCTGGTCTCCTCACCACTTTGATTTCTTAACCAAAGGCGAATGAATCTGATTGGTTGGCCTGACCCTTTCTACCTACACTCTGAAATATGTGTGTATGTGTGTATGTGTGTGTGTGTGTGTGTGTGTGTGTGTGTGTGTGTGTGTGGATGGAGGGGACAAAGCAGAGCACACAAAGGTCACTGAAGCGTGTGTCCGACTCATCCCGTAATCCATCCTCCCTCTTCAGACCGGCGGAGGAAAGCAGCAATGAAAGACATGAGAGAAATAGGAAAAGTCCTCCGCATGTTCACTGTCACCCTGAGGAAAGCAACATCAGACTGTAGCTCAGATGGTAAAGGGACTGTGGGGGAAGACGGTAGAAACAGGATGTACTGAAGTGAGAAAGGAAGCCGGAGGTATTTATACACAGCCGCCACACACACATATACTGAGCACATGCAAGTTTAGCTGCTCAGAGGTTGATCTTTCATAGCTAGGGAGACTTAAAGGGTTCGTTCACCCAAAAATGAAAATTCTGTCATTCATTCCTCACCCTCATCCACACACATAAGACCTTCGTTCATCTTCAGAACACAAATGAAGTTTCTTGGGACACTGTACAAATTGTGAATAAAAAAGGAACGCAATAATTTACAAATCTCATAAACAAAATGTTGAAAGCGAGACATTTTGAAATGTCATGCCAAATATTGGCTCATTTTGGATTTCATGAGAACCACACATTCCAAAAAAGTTGGGACAGGTAGCAGTAAGAGGCCGGAAAAGATACATATAAGGAACAGCTGGAGGAGCAATTTGCAACTTATTAGGTCAATTGGAAACATGATTGAGAGCCTCTCAGAAGTCAAGATGGTCAGAAGGTCACCAATTCCCTCAATGCTGCGGCGAAAAATAGTGGAGCAATATCAGAAAGGAGTTTCTCCGAGAAAAATTGCAAAGAGTTTGAAGTTATCGTCATCTACAGTGCATAATATCATCCAAAGATTCAGAGAATCTGGCCGGAAAACCATACTGGATGCCCGTGATCTTCGGGCCCTTAGACGGCACTTCGTCACATTCAGGAATGCCACTGTAATGGAAATCACAACATGGGCTCAGGAATACTTCCAGAAAACATTGTCGGTGAACACAATCCACCATCGCCGGCTAAAACTCTATAGGTCAAAAAAGAAGCCATATCTAAACATGATCCCGAAGCGCAGGTGTTTTCTCTGGGCCAAGGCTCATTTAAAATGGAAAAAGTGGAAAACTGTTCTGTGGTCAGACGAATCAAAATTTGAAGTTCTTTTTGGAAAACTGGGGCGCCGTGTCATCCGGACTAAAGAGGACAAGGACAACCCAAGTTGTTATCAGCGCTCCGTTCAGAAGCCTGAATATCTGATGGATAAGTGCGTGTGGCATGGGCACATCTGGAAAGCCACCATCAATGCTGAAAGGTATATCCAAGTTCTAGAACAACATATGGATGTCGTCTCTTTCAGGGAAGACCTTTCATTTTCCAATGACCACATACTGCATCAATCACAACATCTTGGCTGCGTAGAAGAAGGATCCGGGTACTGAAATGGCCAGTCTGCAGTCCAGATCTTTCACCCATAGAAAACATTTGGAGCATCATAAAGAGGAAGATGCGACAAAGAAGACCTGAGACAGTTTAGCAACTAGAAGCCTGTATTAGACTTGAATGGGACAACATTCCTATTCCTAAACTTGAGCAACTTGTCTCCTCAGTCCCCAGACGTTTGCAGACTTGGGATAAAAAGAAGAGGGGACGCCACACAGTGGTAAACATGGCCTTGTCCCAACTTATTTGAGATGTGTTGATGCCATGAAATTTAAAATCAACTTATTTTTCCCTTAGATTTTCTCAGTTTAAACATTTGATATGTCATCTATGTTGTATTCTGAATAAAATATTGAAATTTGAAACTTCCACATCATTGCATTCTGTTTTTATTCACAATTTGTAGTGTGTCCCAACTTTTTTTGGAATCGGGTTTGTAAATGTAAAAGTATGACTCTCGATATAATCAACACTTTCAAAGTCTGGAAAGGTACTAAAGACATCGTTAAAACAGTCGACGTGACTGCAGCGTTTCAACCCTAATTTAATAGGGCCACGAGAATACATTTTTCTTTCGCCAAAAGAAAAATAATGACTTCATTCAACAATATCTTCTCTTCTGTGTTATTCTCATTTGTTGTTTACATCCAGCGTGTCCAGGTTCAACATCACACGCATGTGTCGTGCTGATCATGTGATCAGCTTAGGCCAATACTAAGCCGGCGTTTGGACGTAAACAAGGAAGCCTTCACTGTGCTTACTGCGTCACCTGCTTAAGGATAATGACAGGGAAGAGAAAAAAAAAGTATTCTCGTCGCTTCATAGCATTGAGGTCGAACCACTGCAGTCACGTCAACGGTTTTAACGATGTCTTTAGTACCTTTCTGGACCTTGAAAGTGTTGATTATATCACTGTCTATCATATACCTCTCGGATTTCATCATAAACTTGGACTTAATTTGTGTTCCGAAGATGAACGAATGGACATTAGGGTGAGTAATTAATGACAGAATTTTAATTTTTGGCTGAACTAATGCTTCTGATTCCTTTGGACACGGTCTTTGATGAGAAACATTTGAGGTCATATTTGAGAGATTTCTAGAGTCAGTTTGGGGTCAGTAAGAAACGTTAATGTCACTGTTTTTTCAGTTTCGTTTTCCAGGACTTTTAGGGTGCGTTCACACTTGTCATGTTTGGTTCGATTAAAACGAACCCTGGTGTGATTGCTCAGTTAGTGCGGTTCATTTGAACATATGTGAACGCTGCCATCCGAACCCTGGTGTGGACCGAGACCGCTAAAAAGATGGGTCTCGATCCACTTCCAAACGAACTCTGGTGCGGTTCGATTGATATATGAACGCAACACGGACCAAAGACATGTAAACGAACCAAAAACAGGACGTGATGTCACAAGATGCCACGCTACAAGTCAGCTGATTTGACGACGCGGAAAGATCGATGTATCCAAAATGAGTCGAGGGCAAACGTGGAGCAACAAGGAGGTGAAGAGCCTCATCAATATTTGTTTCTGCACACAACGGAGGAAATCCTGCTGCTGTTTTGAATGTTTTATGAGTTCTCAGCTGGTAAAAATAAAGCATATGTTCACGCATAAAATGATGGTGTTTAATCCAGAACACAGCGTTGTTTTGAATGTTCGGTAAGCGAACTCCGTCGCCAAATATACGTCATAAAAGCCGACCAATCAGGTTGTGACCGTATCTCTATGCCTTTGGTTCGGTAACTTAAGGTTCGCTGTTAAAAATGCCAGTGTGAACGCTAAGCGGACCAGGACTATATGTTTTGTTTTTGTCCGGACCAAACGAACTGAACCAACCGAACTACAAGTGTGAACTTAGTTTGTCTTCATTATTTCCTGTTTCCTTTGTTATTATGGTTACTCAGTATGTTTTCACTAGTTGTCATGGTGGTTCATTGGTTCGTTGATTCTCACACCTGTTTCATATTCAGTTCATTATCTTGTGTATATATTGCCCTCAGTCCTTTCATTTCTTTGTCTAGTGTTGAATGCGCCTTAGCCCACTGTTCTTGTTGTCTTTTGTTTTATCTGATAAATGTTTATGCTTCTAATTATCTGTTACACTTCATCTCATCATCCTCATCTTCATTGAAATGTGACAATTAAATAGATCGTTATTGATTGTTACAAAAGATTGCTATTCCAATTAAATCCTGTTCTTTTGAACTTTCTGTTCTTCAAAGAATCCTGAAAAAAAGTATCAGTTTCCACGAAAATATTAAGCAGAACAATTGATTTTAAAATTAATCAGAAATGTTTCATAAGCAAATCAGCATATTAGAATGATTTCTGAAGGATCATGTGATTGAAGTCAGGAGTAATGATGCTGAAAATCACAGGAATAAGTTACATTTTAAAATATATTAACAGAAAACAGTTATTTTAAATTGTAATAATATTTTGTAATATTACAGCTTTACTGTATTTTATATTAAATAGATAAATAAATAAGATAGGTATAGACCAGTGTTTCTCAAACTTTTTCAGCCCAAGCACCACTTTATCTTCCAATTTTTTTCTGAGGACCACCTAACAGAATCCCACTCTAACACGCTCCCCCAAAAACAACAAAATAGGAAGGATAAACTAAATTTAAGTTTCATATGCAACTGTTTCAAGTCAAAAACTAATTATTCAAACACAAATGCAATGATATGATCCATTTTTTCATTATTAAAACACACTGACGTCAAACCACCCGTCCGCGATCCGGTGCGGGTTAAGAGCTTGCCTAGTTTAGGTCATCTTTTCGCGGACCACTAGGGGGCGATAGCGGACCACACTTTAAGAATTACTGGCATAGATAATAGATAGATAGATAATAGATAGATAAATAAATGCAGTCTTGGTGAGCAGACGAGACTCATCGACCCCAATCTTTTAGTGTATTAAATTTGCCTCTTCTAAAATTTCTTTGGAGAAATAAAAAGACACAGATGAGTGGATAAATGACATGCAGTATAGAGCTATGAAATGAATGTGGATAGTGGCTCTGATTCCTTAGATGTTTTCTAAAGTTGATAAATCAGTTGGGATTTCTAAATTAAGATTGCAAACCTTGGCGAATCCAAGCACAGTTTGAAAAATCGTCAAGATCTCTTCTTAAACACGTAGGGTCAACAAGCAGGAGTCTTAAGCAAAAGTGTTCCTTTGCTCTTCTTTTAATCGTATTGTTGTTTTAGAGAAACCATAGAAATATTAAAGTGACCTCGTTTCTGATTTGTGCTTTCAGATCAGATTCAAAGAATTCGAGAATTCACATTCAAATCTATTCACATTTATTTGTATAGAGCTTTTCACAGCAGCTTTCCAGAAAATGCACATTTCTAAATGCACAATTCACATTTCAGAGTAACGTCCATTTTGCTGAACACACATTGGCTGCATTTTTAGACGTTAGATGTCAGAAACAAAAGCTAGAGTTAACTATAGTCGCTCTCTAAAGCTGTATCTGTGAAGCAGATAATTTGTTCAGCACTTTTAATCACTCACCAGAGAGATGTTATTAAGTTTGACTAATAGACAACCCATTTTAACTTGGGTGTGTGTGTTTTAGGAGTTCACAATTACTGCCTCAAGCCTTATATTTGATTAGCTATTGAATCACTCAGTTCAGAACCGACTGAGGCCAAATGCAACAAACGACGCGCCTTCAGGGTCCAATCAATCAATTGATAAAAGGCGTCGGGCCAAATCTGAAATCAGTTTAAATGTACCGAGTGCTCAACACACCGCAGTCTGGATCAGAGCTCTTTTGTTAACATTACTTTAAATAACTTCCCACCTACAGAGTGGAAATCTCTGCATTTTACCGAGAAAAAAAAAAGAGAAAGAAATCTACGTTTGGGGGGGAAAAGCACAAGTAAGGTACTTTTAAAAGTTGTAGAGCCAGAAGCTGAATCAGACATGCAGTTTAATCCAAATATGAAAGAGTTTACTGCAGATTTTATTCGGAGGCTGATTATTTAATAGGACTGTTCGTCGATTCAAATGTTATTTGCTGATTAATTCATTACACTAATTGCAATTAGTCTCATAAGGCTCCAAATTAAGATGAGGACATCGTGGCAGGTGAGTAAAGTAAAGAAGTCAATATATTGATCATTTTGTTTCTATTATATCATTGAACATAAATCCGTTTTGCACGTTTGTTAGATGTTCTTGTTTGAATTCATGAATAATTTTTGAAGAAAATTGAGCTATTTTTGGTGTGAAAATAGTCTATATGTTTGTATTATTGTACTTAATGTGAATAGACAATCAAAATGATGCTGGTGATCAGATGGGGGATCTGCTAACGTCTTTCAGCCCACTTTTCCATTGACTCGAAAGCGGAACGGATGCGTTGATTAGAATTGGAGCTATTTAGTTTTGTTGTGTATTTTGAGGTGTTGTTTTGAGAAATGCACATGGAAAGAACATTATCCCGCTCTTCGGCCAGTTCCTGGTTTGATATGATGAGCTAGTGCAGAGCTGATTTATCCAGTCCAGAACCGCCTTTTAAGAGGAAACACGCATTACGGAACCAAGTGGCCTTAATATGTGATTACTTTATATACTTGGCATTACCATATAGGGTTGAGCATCTCCCGGGTTTAGCATTTTGAGCGCTGTTGATCAGATTCTTAAACACCTCTGATTGGTCATTGTGTCAATCAGATATGTCTGTGATTGGCTACAATGATCAACGCTTCAAAAACATGTCGTAAATAGTCATCTCTAATCGCAGAGTGCTTACACGAGAGCGTTTGAGGTGTCCGTCCATCAGCAGATATATTAGGGATTCACTGATAGACGCCTGCTTTCATGTGAATCTGTGTGGCTCGTTGAAGAGCATCAACAATATGTATTTACATGTTTTGGAAGCGTATCTGTCGAGTGTATGAACACAGTGGCCGAGAGGTGTTTAAAAATTCACTCAACAGACCTCAAAACGCTTGCGGGAAATGCTGGTGTCGTCACATTTTTAAAATTTCAGTACCGAAGTCAGTAGTTTTGACAACACTATTACCGTATCACTCTAAACTTTCTATGAAATGTCAATATTTTGTTACAGGTGTGATGTTAAATGTCATTGAACTTGAAATGTCACTGATCTTGTCTATTGAACTGCAGACTAATTCGTCCTCCTGCATGCTTTTCTTCAGTTCTTGTATTAGATGCAGTGCTCGAAGTGGGCAGGTAAGCTTCGGTGAACAGTACCAGCGTTTTATATTTTAATATTTAACGTACCTTGACTCTTTCTTGCGTATTGGCGCTTCTCACATGTTGCCTGTACTTTGCCAGCGAGGAGGGCCGTCGGTTGCGGAGCGAAAGGTGATGACGAACAACCTGCGTCAGGAGCATCGGTTCCTCACTTCAAGCACTGATTATATGACATTACCGGGTTTGCTAGTGGAGATGACTGTTTGCTGACCTCTAAGGTGATTTTAGGAAAGCACTGCGATCGATGCGTAATGTAAATCAACACGTGTATCAGGGATGGTCACTCAAAAGCGACAGCAATGGTTATGATATTTTCATAATCATATCACTCTGATAACAATAGTCCAGAAAAACTAACTAAAAATATTTTTTACACTAACGGTAAATGATATACATACACTCGAACGAAATATAAGTAACTTAGTAACGTATTTAAAATACAAAATTTGAGTAACTGTATTTCATTACAGTTACATTTTAAATGGGTGGTAATCAGATTACAGTTACATCTGAAAAGTGTTTTAGATTACCAAAGTGATTACTTTGAATTTTAATGTCATTTAAACAGCAATTGGTGATTCTCTGACTCTGACCGTCTGAAAAAGCGGAGTTAAGTTTCATGTTTTCCACTGTTTTCATGTTTTGTGATAGTTGTTTGTGAGTCATTTTATAATTGTAAAAATGGTCACGGCAACTTTTTCTCACAATTTGTTCGCTTTTGAGTTGAGTTTGCATTTCAAAATTCTGACTTCTTTTTCTCAGAATTGGGAGATTTAAACTCACAATTGCAAGTTATAAAGTCAGAATTGGGAGATATAAACTTGCAATACTGACTTTTTTTCTTGCAATTGTGAATTTAGTATGTGAGTTAAATGTCATAATTCTGACTTTTCTCAATATTGTGAGTTTATATCTCATAATTCTGACTTTATAACTCACAATTGCAACTTTATATCACGCAATTCTGAGGGAAAAGTCAGAATTGTGAGATAAAAACTTGCAATGACCTTTTTTGTGTTTGTTCCACACTTATTAGTATTCCAAAGTATTCTAAAGTATTTAGATTAAGTTACTAAACTTGAGTAATGTAACGAAATACGTTACAAATGACTTTTTAAAGCATGTATTTTGTAATCTGTAGTGAAATACATTTTAAAAGTAACCCACCCAGCCCTGAATACACTACTGATCAAAAATTTAGGGACAATATTTTTTTATAAAGGAATCTCTGTTGCTCAGCAAGACTGCATTTATTTGATCAAAAATAAAAACAGTAATATTGTGAAATATTTTTACAAATTGAAATAGTCTCAGGGAATTTATTTTAAAATGTAATTTATATCCTGTGATCAAAGCTGAATTTTCAGCATCATTGCTCCAGTCTTCAGTGTCACATGACCCTTCAGAAATCATTCTGATATGATGATTTGCTGCTCAAGAGTTATTAATTAGTATTAAAAAGTATTAAAAAAAAAATTTCTGACCCCAAAATGTGTATATTAATTAATTTATTAATTTAATTTAATATATACATATATTTTAATGAATTGTTTTTAAAATGCACATCAGTATTTGAAAACAGAAATTATCCATCTTCAAGGCTCTCAGCAGATTTTAAATCTGACACATGGGCGAGGGAGCACTTCTGTTGATTGGCTAAGCGGACACATTTATTGGCAAATCTCGAAATAATCCGATAATCTCAAAATCACCAAATTATGATGCAAACCAACAAACACGAGTGTTGTGAGTTCCCGCTGCACACGTCCACATTAGCTCTCTCAAAGTGACATTCCATCATCCTCGGCTTTAGAAAGACAAATTGTGCGAGTCATGCGGAGCTATCGTCTGCCTGCGGGACATGGGGAATTAGCTGCGAGCTGCCACTGCAATTAGGAACCGCGTTGAAGCAAAGATTGATCAGGCGTCATTTTCATCCTCCATACAGACTGCCAGCTCCGTCAGGCCTTCTCGCAACCATCCGTCTCCCACGACTTCACTGTTATTAGAGTAAATGTTTATGTAATGAAACCCCTTTGATGTTCCTCAAGGAGCTTTTGGACTCAAAACACCTTTTTTCAGGTTTGACAGACGTCGCTTGGATTTCTGCCTTTGCTTGTGGACCCACAAAAGGGAAGGTGTATTGAAACGAGAGCACTGCAACCATGTCGATAAAATTTTTTTTTTGCAACTTTTTGGGTGTCTTGAGCGGCGAGAGGCCGATAAAGAGAGGAAAAAGCTTCAAAAAAGACTGGCAAAGCTTTTTCCTCGCTCTGAAGCAGAGAGAATCACTAATCATTCCCACAAAGCCTTGAGTCAGCAAGCTCATTCTCTCTTTCAATATCTCTTTTGAGCCTGCGCCAACGGTGTAGGTTCTGATATCGCTCGTGCGCATCACTACTGAACCCATAATGGCCTTTGAGTGGCTGTGCTGTCAGTGATGAAACTTTAACGTACATCTTGATGGAATCCTATGGATAGGGCTTTCATATGACGCTTGTGAAACTATGTCCAGCGTGGAGTGACTGGAACAGAATCAGGGCAACTTTTGAACAGATGCTCGGGGCGAGTGGTGTGTTTACTTCAGATTTACATCAGTAACAGTATATATCATGATTAGCACTGGGAAAATCAATGCATCTATTTCTTCAATTAATGCTGACTCTTTAGCCCGTTCAAAAACATCCTAATGCTGAAAAAAATCTCTAAGAGATTATAAACCTCTAAAAGATCTGAAACTGTTGGGTTTGTCCATATTTGACCCAAATTTGGGTTGAAACAAGTGTATGCATAGGAGAAAGTGCAACGCACAATAAGGCAGAATAAGTCCCGCCTTCTAAATAAAAGAGCCAATCGCTGACTGGTAAAGTCATCTCGTCGCTACGCCTGATGTTAGAAGCTCCGGCTGCTATCCACCTTTTCCCTGAGTAAATGATGAGCACCGTCATGAGGAATTCCAGCTTCTCTTTGGATGCTGTTCTGTTCCATTCTCCATATCGTAAAAAGGGGGTAATAAGTGCACCTGAATGAAATAAATAGAAACTTTTTGAACATTACTAAAAATAAAAATGTGCACAGGGTTAAGCTGTGCTGTTGTTGGCTGCTACATAACAGCAACAAGCTGAAGAAATTCGCAAAGAGTTTGATTGACAGGCGATCTAACCAATCATAACGCCGAATCCGTCATCTTATCCGACAAAGCCGTCAGGGAGTAGCCTATAGTAGATTAACGTTGGTTAACTTGAAATATTGTGCGTACTCACGTCTTTCCGCGCTTGAAACAACATTCCTTCTGATGTTCATTCATGTTTATTTGACGCTATAAATGAACTAGTATGAAGAGATGATCGGTTCACGAGCCGAGTCACTGTACGGTATTTAGTGTTTAAACTGCTTTAAAAAATTACAATATTTTAAATATGAAACCGTTTCATACGTTGTCAGTGTCCTCTTTGCTCCGCAATGTATTTTCCACTTCGTGAGAACATGATGTGTGGCGTGAGAGAGCATGGGTTGTCGGGCGTAGCGACAGGGGGCGGGTTTTGCGAAGGGTCAATTCTTGGAAAGCACATGTTTTGAGCTCCAGTGAGGTGCTCAGATCTGAGGAGAATGTCCGTATACATCACCATAGAATGTTAGAATGCCAAGAGAAAACGAGCATGGCTTGCAGCATACTCGGAAAATACTACCCCAAAGAGGCTATATCTAACCATATTGTGGACAAAATCCTGCAAACTTCATCAGCTGCATGTAAGATATGAGCGCTCAAACACTGATCAGGCATAACATTATGACTACCTACCTAATATTTTTGTCGGTCCCCCTTTTACTGCCAAAACAGCCCTGAGGCGTGGACTCCATTAGACTCTTGGTTCGGGGAAAATGCCGAGCTCGGAGCACTCTCCTCGGACAGCGTGCCAAATATGCATACTAATTACTGATTATTTGTAAGTGTGAACTCGTGAATTAGAAATGCTTGAATCATGACAATTTGAGAATTGATGAGACGGTTGTTGTCAGATTTCAAATTTAATCGTAAGCTTGGCAAACAGATTTGGAGAATTTGAGGTTTACCCAGCAGCACGAGAGGCGTTTCAAAAGATGGCAGCTGAGTGAATTGTCTTGAAGGGACTTTGTCCTTGGTGTGAATGGGCCTTGTAACAGTTTTGTTCTGTAATATTGTGCCGTTGCTTGGCAACTGTAAACAAATTCCTCAACTATCATGCCCTAACAGGTAAAAACATGTCCAAGTGCCTGGATGGTGCAGTCAGCAAACTTGAGCTTTTTTAAAAACCTGTGTTTGGGGAAAAACCGTTGTGTTTCAGAATAAGGCAGAATAAACTGCACATCTTCGCTGTTTTGCAATCTTCCGCCCCCAGGACTCCCAGAGTAATGGCTTCATATGTGTCATGAGGTGAAATATCCCTCAGCTTGCAACCCAATAAAATGTGAAAGTAAATTACATAACATTTCACAACCTCTTTCCTGTAGGCATTCTGCAGCATTCCATACGGAAGGAGCTGTAATTCATTCAGTGCTGTTTGCATCTGAGCTTACGTTTTATTGGCTGTAATTCCTCACCGTAGAGACCATGAGCAGCTGCTCCCGTTCACCGCCCGAGCCGCTCTGCCTTTTCATTCTGTGGCCGTGTTCTCCTCTCGGGTTTCAGGTGGTTTTCAGCAGAGTAGGAGTGGAATGAAATGCCATGAAGGCGAATATGAGTGAAGAGCAGTCCGACTGGGTGTGGACACGGAGGAGCGAGAGAAACTGTAGTCAATCCCTCTGGAGATCGATCGCTTCTGCCGGGGCCAAAAGAGAAAAAAAAAAAGGACACTTAAAGACAATTAGTTTGAGGTGAAGTAAACACACTCAGATTGATGGCTCAATTCAGAGAATGGAAGAGAAAGAGAGAGAAATAAACCGAGATTGCTCAATATTTCTGGACCGAATCACCTCACACCACTTCTGCAGATTATAGGAATCAATGTCACAAACAGAACGAGTTGACACAGCTTAGAAGCATCTTCTCTGTAAAGTCATCATTTATTATCATTTTTTTGGTTATAATTATAATTATACATGGTGTTTTTGCCATCATTCTGTGTGGCAGCAAAATATATAAATATGCTTTATTTATATATATATATACAGCTCTGGAAAAAATTAAGAGACCACTGCATATTTTTTGTTATTTTGACCAGTTGTTGCTTTTGGCAAATAAATGCTCTAAATTACAATATTTTTATTTGGAATTTGGGAAAAATGTCAGTAGTTTATAGAATAAAACAAAAATGTTAATTTTACCCAAACACATACCTATAAATAGTAAACCCAGAGAAACTGATAATTTTGCAGTGGTCTCTTAATTTTTTCCAGAGCTGTGTATAAAAGAAAATAAACAAAAGTTGATCCGTATGTTGATCCTGCAGTAACTTTGGGATTCAGTGGGTAAATATATTTCTATAATGCTATATATATAGTCATTTTATTTTAAGGTGTGCTTAATCATGATTAATCAAAGAAAATAATGCAATTAATTCGGGGTTTAAGCGTGTAGTGCTGAAACCATATTGTAGATGTTACATTTTTCCAAGGATCCGCATTCTCCCCTAAAAGTGACTGATTTTAAAAGACTGAAAAGGCCAAACCGTAAGTCGTAGAGGCTTGAAACTTTGAGGGATGGTAATACTCACACCATCTACAATTACACCAAAGCTCGCCCCAATCGGCCTGACGGGGGCGCCACAGCGATGAAAAGTGTGAAATCTTTTTTGAGATTTGATTCACTCTATCACCCAAAATTTTCAGGCATTTTGGATTACTTTTGCGAACTTGTCGTAGATTGTTGGGGTGATCGTGAGCAAACCAGTGCAGCAAGATTCTCTGGAGTCAATAATTATCAAAAAATGTTGATTCACGGTCACCGAAATGTTTGAAGTGGGCCACTTTTAATAAAATGGCTATAGCTCGTGAACGGAATGTGATATTTTCACCAAACTTGGCACACATTTGTAAGAGCTCATTCTGTGGTCAAGTGAAAAAAAGATGCGGTGACTGGCCACTTGGTGGTGCTATTATATGTAAAAAAAGGCTATAACTGTGCAGCCCTAAGTCTGATTGACAAATTGGCATGCAGTGTCTTTGTTCAAGGTGCCAAGACTGCCTTTGAAGACATTCGCGTATCTCAAAAATTGTGGCCTGCGGCGGCTAATGAAGTTTGAGCAGCTATCAGACAAGGTTAACGGAGGCCGGTCAGAGCGAAACTCACTGGGTCTGTTTGACTCACAGCCCTAGAGGCCTGTGAGAAAGGGGGCGCCTTCACATTTTTCATGTGCGTAAAGGATTGTGTAATCGCATGGCACACGCCACATGGTAGAACTCATTCTGAGCAACTTTCCCTCGAGAAAACTCAAAACTTCAAGAAATTAGGTAAGCACATGATTCTAAACAAGCATACATTTATGGAGATCGGAGCATAGGTGGCGCTATAACTGTTAAAAAACCATGTATTTCCTTAGTAAATATCCTTTATTGGCTGTAAATGGTCTTTTGCATCCATCATTTAAGTGGTTATAGGCTTGCTAAAGAAAAACCTTTTTACACGTGCTTAAAAACCTTAAAGCGCTAGAACCCCAATAATTGCTATATTTAATTTGTGTTGTTGTTGATTTTCAGCTCTAATGATGTTTTTGTGTTTGTTTTTGCTAGACAAATATATAAAAGATATTTTATGTTTAAATAAACAAGTGGCAATGACTTTATTTGGCAAAATATATTAATTATTTTCTCTCTATATACTTGACAGATGAAAGCATAAAGATAACAAATAATTGAAATAATAATGGTACAAACTAATATTACAAATATTCCAACCATTCTCTTTCAAGCACAGAGAATGATGGGAAATGTAGTTTTCACAAGCTCGTCACCTCATAATTGGCTAAATTAGTAGTTTTATATTTCAAACACAGCATGCAAATTTGTACAAACTAAATTGAACAGTCAATATTCATGATGAAATCTTAATTATGACCAACGAACCTCAGCGAGGGCAGACATTTGAATTTGACAGAATGAAAACAAAGGTGAACGATCAAATCTAGGAGGTACGAGCTGTACTTATCCCTCACTGCTTTGTTTTCAATCACATCTAATTAAATATGAATTTCCCCTGACTGAGGTTCATACTAATTAGCCTTCACCGTGATTCTTTAATTGGCACGTCCCCAACTGGGCTAAAAGAAAATCCCGCTGGTAATTACGACATTGTGTCGGCATCATGTGAATTCATCTCGTAAATACAATCATTCTGACTTGACCTAAAGACGGCATTTGTGCGTTTGTGATATTCAAATTTCAGTTTTCTTGTGTGTGATACAATATCTGTTTAATGAATAGTGGATTCACCCTGGATTGTGATGACAGGAGGCTATACATAGCGAGTCTGTCACCTCTCACCGCTTCACTGTCGGCAGTGTTTGGACACTAGACAGAGAGGTTCAGAGCTCTCCATTTACTACTATTCCTCAGTTAGATTGTTTATTTCAAATAAGTCAGAACTTCAAAGCTCTTGGAAAAGTCTGATTTCGAGGGTATCAATTTTTTACATTCTTTTCACACTTTGTTCGATTGCTACATGGCCTGAACATTAGTTTGTTTACAGCCCTCTCCTCCGGCCCAGCAGGACTCCCTTCACATCTGTAATTTGGTTGCAATCAGTGGTTTGGAAATATGAGTATAACAATACTATAATATCTTGGTAACGATTTAACGATTCACTTTTTAAGTCATGTTCAGTCCCTCCAGAAAAACGATTTTTTTTTTGTAATTGTTACGGGCAAAAATCCTTGATTTTTGCGGAAGGTTTTCTTAAAAAATGCGATGGAGTATGAGGGATATTTTTGCAATTTATGTAATGAAATTGCGGGAACTTGTAAAAACTGCGGTTTGATGATAAAGAGGAAAAAAAGGTGATTCCCACAACACCCTGTTCTCTCTAGACTCTACCTTCATGTCAAGAGTCATTTCTGATCACTTCAAGATACTAAATCACAGAATATTGAAGTTCTCATTCTGATTTATTTCAGACCTTCATGAACACATGAATCAAACTCACAAAACATTGAGTCAAACAAGTTCTGTCGCTTTACTAAAGGAATATTCAACAACTTCTGTAAAAATGAATAAATGAAATATAAACAAATAAAATGTGTGCTTCCTGTTTTACAGAGACAGAGTTTTAAAAAACAGACATCTTCTGTTAAATGAAGTGCTTCCAAGTGTAATCTCTTACTGCAACGTGAATTATTTCACACTCTACTAATATACAGCGTCGTCTGCGGTCCGACACGCAGTTGCACGAGTGCAAAATAATTTGCCCTCACTGTCATGTGACACACCGGGAAACTGCTTCGGTCTTTTGCGCTTATTTTTGTTGGCAAATGAGAATGATCTGCGTTCTTCATCACGGTTTTCACGGTTTGCAGATGATGTTCACGTCGCATCATTACGTCACTTCATAAGGTTCCCATGACAATAGGGGGAAATAATGGCGCTTTACTGGTGTGAAGTAAACGCAACATTTTTCAGCTTTCTGCTAAGATTTATGTGACATTTGTGCAACGAAAATACAGGGATTGTGAAATCATGCTAGCCCCGCATATTTTGCTTGCTGAAATCAGCAATTTATGCGGCGAAAGTGCGGCGTATTTGAAAAAATGCGACCCCCGCATAAATATGTGGACTTTGGCTGATTATGAATGAAATCAAGCGATCGCATAATCACGTTTTTCTGGAGGGACTGCATGTTTTTGTACCTTCAGTTTTACTACCAAAACCATATTTCTCAGATTTTTGTTAATAATTTCTCTTGAAATGTTTTGTTGTTGTTGAATTGCACTCAGTGGCCCCAGCCCACCCAAATCCTGTTCCTTATGCTTTTTTCTGCAGATATGGCATATATTTATAGGCCAAGTTAACATCACTTTGGTTCCCTCGACAAAAAGCCTCCCTGATAAAGTCTTTCCCTGAAAGAGGTCTTGCCTTTTTCAAGACAAGTAAAAACCTTAAAGCTATCAAAATTAATCCATATGTCCCATATTAAGCACTTTTGTCTTGATTTTGATATCTTTTCAAGCTTGAATGCTCTAAAATCACATTATTTTTCCCATATATGACATTGTTGCAGCACCTCTCTTCCCAGTCTGTCAGTAACGCTCCATTTAGTTCCGGTTCATACGAAGCCCCTCCTTCTGCAAAGCAGTGTGCTCTGATTGGTCAGCTGAATCAATGTGTTGTGATTGGTCAACTGTTTTAAGCGTGTTTGGGAAATGTCCCGCCCCTTACCATAACCGTGAGTTTTAACACACCACTAACTAACACAAACAGGCCCCGCCTCTTTATTTTTCGTATACCTTTGGCGGGAATCATTTAAATTAGTATTATTGTGACGTGTTTGTTGATCCTGGAAGAAAACTCAAGAGTACAAGGGAAACAGAAACAGATATTGAGAATAACTCATTTGGAAATGACTTTGTGCTTTGTAACTTTGGACCTTCATGCTCAAACTGCAACATTACACATTAAAGAACATTGAGAATGTAAAAAAGCATAATAGGACCTCTTTAAAAATCACAATGGGGTATTGTTAATGTACTTAATGTCATAGACTTCAATACCAAGTCTGTACTGAAATTTTACGCTTTGAGCACTGTGATTGGCCTTTGTGTTCACGCGCTCAACATATATGTCTGTGATTGCCTATAATGATGAAACGCACAGCAGCGTTTGAAAGCACAAGGAAGTGTTTGAATTTGAAAGTGGTAGCGGGAGTGTTTGAAAGCAGAAGCCAATCACATGTTTATTTTGAGCTCGTGAACACAATGACCAATCAGAGGTGTTTACGAAGTGTTGTAGTCAAGACCACCTAAACCGACACCAAGACAAGACTAGCGCTCCTCAAATTCATCTGAAATATCTATATTTACTGCCTGAGAAATGTCTTATTTTTAATCAATAATTACAATTAGAATAATAAGACACTATATAGAGCTGATACCGTTCAACTGAAATCACTAACAAGAAATGTCATCTTTACTCTGCAGAGGTGGAACAGAAGAAGCTTCTGAATTGGTACAATTACAAATGAATAATGTTGAGATTTTAAAAATGAAATTTTTGTTTGTTGAACATTTGTAAATCAATATCACTTTTGCAATTGTGGTCATATTTGTGAAAACAGCCCTCTTTCTTGTCATGTTATAATATAAATATCTAGATCTTATACAAGTACATTTTTGCAATTATATCTTGAATTCTGTGGGCATTTGTATTAATTTTGGTGACATTTTTGACAAAATCCCTTGTTGATTTCTATGCCGGCACAACAGTAACAAAATAAATGAAATTGTTAACATCATGAATGTGATTTTTAAAGAAATCAGACAATGCAACTGCAATTTATCGATATCCCTGAAGTTGTGGTCTTGACCGGTCTTGAAATAAAATCCCGAGTCCTTTTAGTCTGAGACCAAGACTAGACCAAGACCTTCAAAAAGACTGGTCTCCAGTATTACAACACTATACGAATCCGCTCAAAGCATCACATTTTTAAAATTTCAGTATCGAATTGGTTGGTACTTTTGACAACACTGGAATGAAGTGTGAAAATATATTGGACTTTTGTTAACACAGACTTTATTTCACACATTCAAAAACCAATTAAAAACAAAATTGAGGTTGAGACAATGGAACCAATACAGTTGTACCTCGAGATACGAGCAGCCTAACATACGAGTTTTTTGAGATACGAGCCGGAGCTCGGGCCATATTTTCGTTCAAGATACGAGCCCAAATCCGAGATACGAGCCGTGTTTCCGGAGCGTCCCGCTAGTTGGCGCGCAGGGTCGAGCATCATCCGAGAGCATCTCTCGCATTTTCGAAGCATTTTGAAAGGCAGGCAAAAGCAAAGTTCTTTGGATACATTTTTATTGAAAAGAGCTGCGAGTGAAAGTACAGAAAGTGCAGCCAAGAAGGCAAAAACAAGTGATAATTAAATTTATGTAAATGTTAAGCTTAGTTTAAGTTTAAAGTTAAGTGCATTGTTTTAAGTTTTTTCTTTCATTTGCCTTTCACCTTCGTTAGCCGCACTCGTCTGTCTCCAAAGTAAGACTATTATGCTAAATAACTCTTTTATGTCTTTATTTCATATTTTGTTATGTATTTGTTAATTATACATGTTTATTTGTTATTTAAAAACATATCTTTATTCATAATTTACAATGGTTTGGGGATTTTTCATAGGTCCGGAACGGATTAAATCGAATTCAGTTATTTTAAATGGGAGAAATTCGTTTGAGATACGAGCCGATTGACTTACGAGCTCGGTTCTGGAACGAATTAAACTCGTATCTCGAGGTACCACTGTAATACTAACTCCTTCATTTCAGCATCTGTAAAGCATCAAAACTGTTCCTGCATCTCAAATCCTCCACTTTACTGTTGCGATTATCATTGTTTGTTCATTTTTTTTTTTTCTCTCACTCACTTCACTCACTGTGCTTTTTAACTCCGTCCAATATTCACCCTGGTGTGTTTTTTCTTTAACAGCATCTGCCATTTTTTCAAACTTGCTAGTCATTTCCCTTTCAGCTCATCACAGAAAACCCAAACTCGTGCCAAAACATTATTCACTTTTCAACATCAACATACAAAACGGCTTATCGTTGTCGCACTTCACTAGGACAGGAGAAAGTATTTTAACTTGGAAAAACCTACACGGCTCAAGTGTTTATCGCCACTGCGCCGAATGAGCTTTGTTTTTCTGACTTTTGTTGCAAAATTTACTTAGTCATCAATAAGGACTGTTTGTTCTCGACGGGTTAAGCCACAGTTCATCCGAAGGCGGATTCATAATGATGATAATCACTCTAAATAATCATTTTTAATGATTTCCTTTTGCTTGGCACTGTGGGGATTTTCTGTTCGAGCGATTCAATCGGAGCCTCTCACGTTTCCTTGACCCTCGGAGAACAGAAAAGACACGGAAGCCGTCACAATGCTGTCAAGCTGATATTTTTCAAAGCGTTTCCCTGAAGAAAAGATGTCGAATACCTAACTGTGACCTTTGGCTCTGTGTTGCATGAAAGAAATGAATTAATATTCCAGGTAGCGTGCGAGCGTCACCTTCGGATGATTCTCCCTTTCAACGACGCCTGCATCATTAACTCGTTCGAAATTTGATGCCCTCGTTCGATCATGCGTCGCAACTAATGTGACATCATTATTTTGATATCAAACAATACCATCCTCATCCAAAATAGATTTAATCAGCATCCAACACCCATCTGCTGCTGAAGGCGGTGATATCGAGATATGATCGGAAGAGATAATAGGTGTGTAGGTGTGCAGCTATTCTGCTGTTCCAGGTGACGGGTCTAATGAGATGTTTGTGTGTGTATGTGTGCGTGAAGGTGGAGGCCAGCGAGGCTTAAATTCAGTGAACTGATGTCGCTTCCACCTCACAGCTTAATACACGGGTGGCATATTAAAGAGCTTTGCTGAGCAGGACAGATGCACATGTGAAATCTGCTCCTGTGTCGCTTTATTCTACAGTTACTCCGACCCTGACGCACAAGGACAAACACACGGGAAAAGATAAAGGGAGAGAACACGGGCCTGTGAAACAATTTCAGATTTGAGATTTGAGATTTTGAGATCTGCTTGTAATTTTTGAACGCGTTTGTGACTCTTTTATCCAAAGTGACTTTTAACGTAAATATTGAATCCATTTCTCTGTTCTCTGGTAATTGATACTTGGCCGGCAGTTTGATTGACAGGCGATCTAACCAATCATAACCCCGAATCCGCCATTTTGTCCATCAAAGCAGTCAGGGGAGTTAGTAGATTAACGTTGGTGAACTTGAACAATTGTGTGTCCTCGCGTCTTTCCACGCTTGAAACAACATTCCTTCTGATGTTCATTCATGTTTATTTGATGCTATAAATGAACTAGTATGAAGAGATGATCGGTTCACGAGGAGCTACAGCGATCTGTCACCACACATTAAACACACACTAGACGCTATTTATTGATTAAACTTCTTTAAAAAATTATAATATTTTAAATATAAAACTGTTTAATTCCTAGGGAATGCATGAACTGATCAAATGGACATTACCAATCAAATGTTTGGATTAATTCAGATTTTTTTAATGTTATTGAAAGAGGTCTTTTGGTTCATTTTAAGCCAGCCATATAGTCATTTTTAAACGATAGATGAGTTCAATAAAACTGCCCAGCAAGTTGTGCAAACATTTAACCCAACCGCTGGGTTAAAACAACCCAATTTCTGGGTTTGTTTTTAACCCATAATTTTTTTAGAGTGTAATGTATATGTTTAATACAAAGTTGCTTTGGATAAAAACATTTGCCAAACACATTAAACAAATGGGGTATAAACAATATTGGTAACACTTTAACCATGAGCAATACATTTGCTAATCTTCGACAGTAAAATACAGCAGTTCATTGTTTGTTCATGTTAGTTCTCAGTGCATTAACTAATTTTAACAGATACAACTCTTGATTTTAATAATGTATTAGTAAATGTTGAAATGAACATTAACAAAGAGTAATAAATGCGGTAGAAGTTCAGTTCATTATTAGTTCATGTTAATGTAGTTGACTAATGAAACCTTATTGTACAGTGTGACCACAATAATAATTTTAAAGCTGCAATATATAAAATTGTTTGCAGTAAAATATCCAAAACCCACTAGGCCAGTGTTATAAATTTCAGTTGAATACTTACAATATCCCAAATGTTTCCAACTATCTGTAAATCGTGAGAAAATCTCAATTTTAACCAAGGAACCGGGACGTGTGAGGGAGTCAATGGCGTCATATCCACGTTACCCTCGGTTTTTCGATTCAATTTTCTAGAAACCATGGAAACACCAAAGACGTGATGTGGGAACACAAACAAGAACATCTGTTTTGATACATTATGGACAGAAAACTAATTACTGTAATGTAGCTCAACACATTTAGTCTTATTGTTTAAATCTAATTTTTTATTTTTTTTTGTTTTGAATACCAGAGCTCTGAACAGAGCTGCGTTTCCTCATACTCATGACCGGAAAAGCGGAAGCGGCGCCGGCGACTGTATCATAATAAAAGTCCCGCTGCTCTCGAGGCGTGTGTCGTTCGTCTCTCATTATCAGTCGCTCCAGCGTCTCGTTCAGCTCCTCAACACTCGCTCCTGCTCTGCTTCATACTACAGTAACGTTAATAATCGCATCCGTGAACATGATTTCTGCATCCCGATTCTTTTCCACCGGCTGTGAGGTGAAGACCACACGTCCCAAGATTCCTCGCTCAAACTTTACGTCATCAAGCTACGCCTTTGTTTTGAATAGGCGACCTCTAGTGGATAAAAACTACATAGTGCACCTTTAAGTCAACATGGAAATAGTGTCCCATTCTACTTTAATAGTCTTAAGTATTTGAGTAAACCAGGATATGCAATACACAGGATAGCCTATTTAGTGCACCTATAAATGCATCTTTAGCAACAAAGTTGCATTCTTGCAGTGTAGACAGATCGACTCTAATGGAAGCAATCCAGCTTTGTCTCAGCACACATTTGCTTGTTGCAATTCAGGGCAGAGCTACAACAAAAATAAAAAGATAAAAATAGTTATTTTGACATCAGTGTGACTTTTAAAACAATGGTGTTTACAGTTGCAATGGCGCATGGGAGATAATGCGCCTATACAGCAAATGTGCCTTTCTTTTCAATTCCATTGCACTCTGTTTAGCTGTTTGTAAAGCAAGAACACACGTTTGTAATGCATGACCCCCACAGAGGGCTTGATGATGTCAGCCGAAAATAAGTCAAATCAGAGGCAGAGCAAATAATTTTTTGCTGGAGGAGGACAACAAGTGACTTGCACTGATGGATTTCTCAGGAAAAGGAACGTGTACTTAGAAAGTATATAGGGTCAATGTTCATTTTGTGTTGACTTTCAGATAGTATTACTTTATAGTAGTACTTTATACGTAAATATAGATTAGATTTATAATTCTTTGCGTTATTTGCCACATAGCAAATGCATTACCACATGCCCACCTCCTTTTCTCTCTCCTCTTTCAAGTAGGATAACGACAGAGAGACAATGTACAAATTGCTGAGTGTGTTCACTAGCCAAGCAATCTGAGCGCTCTAAATTAGCCGAGGTATAAAGCACAGTCATAAAACCACGACCGTTCTTCTTCATCGCTCAGTTTAGCAACATACTCAGTTTTTATTGGAGGGCATTGTCAGGGCAGTGAGAACCTGTGTTTCACTTCTCCTCATCTCCGCCTGTCACTCTCTCGACTTCCTCGGTATCCGCTGTGGCTAATCACTGCGTGTAAAGTTATGCTTGCATCTAAAATTCATTTGCATAATACGTCTGATTGGATAAGATGCAGTCAGACACATGCGCCTAAACTGTGCTGCATGTTTGTTGAGTACGGGTAAAAGTCTAAACATGTTTGTTCCATGCGGTTCTGTTTTCTCTTTCAGTATTTTTCGGTAGACTGTAAACATCCTTAATTTGTGATAGTCATGTGCCATATGTAACGGAGGCCAGATAGTAGTTGCTGTGCGAGTAAACCTCACTCCTCTGACCTCAAGAGATGCCTTTAGCCTCCTTGTTAGAACGTCCGACTCCCATGCCGGAAGACCCACTCAGAGTGGGTTGAGTACGGTAGAGGGGTTACATTGGTGCCGTGACCCGGATGTGGGAATGAGGTTTAGAGGGGTGAGTGTAACGAAGGCCAGCTAGTAGTTGCTGTGCGAGCTGCCTTTAGCCTTTAGCCTCCTTGTTAGAGCGTCCAACACCCATGCCGGAAGACCCGGATTCAAGGCTCGCTCAGAGCGGGTTGAGTACGGTAGAGGGGTTATATTGGTGCCGTGACCCAGATGGGAGTGAGGATTAGGGGGGTGAGTGTAACGGAGGCCAGCTAGTAGTTGCTGTGCGAGATGCCTTTAGCCTTCTTGTTAGAGCGTCCAACACCCATGCCGGAAGACCCGGGTTCAAGGCCCGCTCAGAGCAGGTTGAGTATGGTAGAGGGGTTATATTGGTGCCGTGACCCGGATGGGAGTGAGGTTTAGGGGGGTGAGTGTAACGGAGGCCAGCTAGTGGTTACTGTGCGAGTAAACCTCACTCCTCACTTCAAGTTCACCAACATTAATCTACTAACTCCTCTGACTGCTTTGTCGGACAAAATGGCAGATTCGGGGTTATGATTGGTCAGATCGCCTGTCAATCAAACTGCAGGCAAAGGGTCAATTGATTGGATCATAGGAAGTTGGGTGTTGCTAACTGAATGGAGGCAGATATCCAACATGGTTTCATGGTAACTTCAAGTCTTGTTTTCAGAAAGAAAAAAAAAGAAATAATTAGTAGTGAGGTTTTTGCTTAAAACAAGAAAAAACAATTTGCCAGTGGGGGAAAAGAAATTTAATTCAAAGGGAAAACAAGTTTTATTTTTTCATCCATTAGTACACAGTCAATGAAGTTGTTAAGAGTGACATAATTCTGTCAAGTTGTGGTGCTTGCAGAATGAAAGCAATCTAGATTTCCTTTAAATGAATCTAGTCCACGTTGAACACGAACAACGCAGCAAAACTAGCTCTAAACAATGATGTTGTGATGTAATGCACTTGCAGTGTAGACAACTTTGACTAATGAGATTAATGAGAGTTGTGTCCAGTGTTTGCTAGCCACAATGCTTTGAGTGAGGCAATGACCGCCACACTAGTTGTGTATAAATACGAGAACACGAAGAAGATCAGATAATAGGATCGTTTAATCCACAAGATAATGTCCAACACTGAGAGGCAAAGTAACATAACGTATGGATGAGATCCGACAAACACAGGGAGCTTATATAAGGGAACTAATGAGGGAGAAAGTAATCAGGGAGAACAGAAACAGGTGTGGATGATTATCTAATCAAGATACACAAATGAACAGAACAAGACTAAATGCAAACATAACAAAAGTCCATGGCTGTGACAGTAACAAAACTAGTTCACATCTTTTAAAAACAATGATGTTTTGATGCTGCACACTTGAAAGGTCCAGGGGTCGGTTGCACCAGCTGGACGTAAAAAAGTCAGGTGTGAGCTCTACGTTGGACTTAGTTACGTCCAGCTTTCTGATGAATCTTTACACCTGTTGAACCATCAAAAACCACGACTAGGCGCAGCTACGCTTAGCGTAGACCAGTGTTTCTCAAACTTTTTCAGCCCAAGGTCCACTTTATCTTCCAATTTTTTTTCTGAGGACCACCTAACAGAATCCCACTCTAACACGCCCCCCAAAAACAACAAAATAGGAAGGATAAACTAAATTTAAGTTTAATATGCAACTTTTTCACGTCAAAAACTAATTATTCAAACACAAATGCAATGATAGGATCCATTTTTTCGTTATTAAAACACACTGACATCAACCCCCCCGCCCGCGATCCGGTGCGGGTTAAGAGCTTGCCTAGTTTAGGTCATCTTTTCGCGGACCACTAGGGGGCGATGGTGGACCACACTTTAAGAAATACTGGCGTAGACGATGCGCGCACACGCTGATGTGTTCGACCGCACTGTTAGTTGAGACACGTTCGCATTACTATGGTGTGAATTTATTGGCTCCAACAAATAGACGAATAGATGAAAAATTACTGTTGGGCCGAAAAGAATTAAATTACTGATTGTAAAACAAGAAAAATGATTGAGCAATTCAGTAAGTATATGCATATTTTGGTATGCAAGCAAAACAATTCAGTAACAAATAAAAAAAAGATTTTTATGTGGCAAAAGATAACAGCTGTTTACACGAAGTACAAATTTATGGAGCAAGTTATATTTTAATAACACTTTCAAATTTAGCAGATAATCCCTACCCGCCTTTAGCACCAAGGACAGCTCTGAAAAACATCATTGCACCATCATCTCAACGTTTTTATTTGTCTTTATTTTCATCATGGAAACAAGTCAAGACTCCTCACTTTCCACTTACCTTTGACTAGGCGTAAAATTAGGTCTCAGATGTGCGCAGGGTTGGGGAGTAACGAAATACAAGTAACTTAGTTACATATTTAAAATACAAAATTTGAGTAATTGTATGAATTTTAATGTCATTTAAACAGCAATTGGTGATTCTCTGACTCTGACAGTCTGAAAAAGTGGAGTTAAGTTTCATGTTTTCCACTGTTTTCATGTTTTGTGAGTCATTTTATAATTCACTCGTCACTGCAACTTTTTCTCACAATTTGTTTTTTCCCTCACAATTTTGAGTTTGCATTTTACAATTCTGACTTCTTTTTCTCAGAATTGTGAGATTTAAACTCACAATTGCAAATTATAAAGTCAGAATTGGGAGATATGAACTTGCAATACTGACTTTTTTTCTAGCAATTGTGAATTTAGTATGAGTTTATATCTCATAATTCTGACTTTTCTCAATATTGTCAGTTTATATCTCATAATTCTGACTTTTCTCAATATTGTCAGTTTATATCTCATAATTCTGACTTTTCTCAATATTGTGAGTTTATATCTCATAATTCTGACTTTTCTCAATATTGCGAGTTTATATCTCATAATTCTGACTTTTCTCTATATTGTGAGTTTATATCTCATAATTCTGACTTCATAACTCGCAATTGCAACTTTATATCACGCAATTCTGAGGGAAAAAGTCAGAATTGTGAGATAAAAACTTGCAATGACCTTTTTTGTGTTTGTTCCACACTTATTAGTATTCCAAAGTATTCTAAAGTATTTAGATTAAGTTACTAAACTTGAGTAATGTAACGAAATACATTATAAATGACTTTTTAAAGCATGTATTTTGTAATCTGTAGTGAAATACATTTTAAAAGTAACCCACCCAGCCCTGGACGTGCGCTACGCCCAGATGGTGCAACGGGTATTAATTCTATGCTGGACTTAAAACGCATTTTACGTTAAGCTTAGTCTTACGACCGGGTGTACGTCCAGCTAGTGCAACCGGCCCCAGTAGTTTTGTGTATTGTAATGTAGTTTTGTCGCAAAGAATGCTTTTGTGCCACAATTCAAGCTCAAGAACAATATGCAAACACTTCATATTAATATTAACAATAAAGTCTCACTTTGTGGCTATAATGGGTTCAGATTACACCAAAACACACATGTGCCAAAGGTTGCCGATTCCTGTTTTTTTTTTTTTTTTTTTTTTGGAGATGTGTTTTTAAAATATGCATCATAAAATCACAATAATGTCTGCAGTCAGCAAAGCTAGCGAGCAGTGTTGGGCAGTTAATTTGTGTAATTTAATTACTTTTCCCTTGAAAAAGTGAAAGATTACTCTTAATTGTTCTGTCATTTAATTAGTTACGTCTGATGTAATTGCATTAAATACTGTTTAGACTATAGAACAATTCTAAATGGAAAAATAGTACAAAAGTGTGCGTTTTTAATGTAACCTTCTCCCTTTAAATACTTCAGTCAGTTCAAGAATAATTTATGCGATTTATATTATTTATTTGAAGGAGTTTAAAGAGCAGTTTCATGTCTATATTCTTTTATTGTTCAACTGGTCGACGTTGGTATGGATGTAGAAAGTATTTAATAATAAATAATGCAGTATTTTTTTGAAAGAATGATTGGTACTGTAATCTAATTACACTGGTGAAGATAATTAGTAGCTAGTAATTAGTTACTTTTTTTAGAGTAACTTACCCAACACTGCTAGTGTGTATGTAGTTTAGTAGTAGGGCTGCATCGGTGAGCACGTGTGTGTCTTTGTGAGGGGATTATGGGCATATCACATTTTGATCCTGATTACACTGACTGATCAATACAGGTGTCAGCAGTACCAAATCCCAACCACCCTGATAGTCTCACACACACACACACACACACACACACGCTGCGGCAAAGCTTCAATTAATCCCTCTACTGCAACCGACTTACACCGAGCCCGAGGCCATAAAACCATCTTTTGTACGTGTGTGTTTGTGTGTGTGTGTGTGTGTGTGTGTGTTAGAGAGAGAGAGAGAGAGGACCTGAAGACAGCATGAGTCATTTTGTGAGTCATTATAACCTCAGGGCACTACTTCTGCGTAGTCTTACGTTCCGAAAAATAATCTCTCAATAATAATCAAGCCTGTCGTTATACTGAAGTAATCTTGCTCTTTTTGCCATATCGTTATTATCTCTGAGGTGTTTTCTTGGCTTTTGAGGGCTTAACCTCGGCTTAACTCGAGTTCTACTCACAGCTACCTATCCTGGTAATTGCCGCTTACATAATATGCACACTTTCTTGCAAGTCGCTTCAGGTAGAAAGCATCTGCTCGGAGCATAAATGTGGAGTAAAATGTGATCCTGAGCTGAATTGGAAGCCATTTTTATAAGGAACATGATCATTTGCACAGTACTTCTCCACATTTTATGTAGTAAATGGCTGTTAATGGAGTTTTTTTGCGAGGGTTATGTAGTTCATGTAGTTACAGGATCTGCCGGTAGGGAGAATGGGATCACACTATTTTCTTTTTTTTATGGGTTAAGGGCGTTAAAGGCATAGTTCACCCAAAAATGAAAATTGTCATCATTTTTTCACCTTCAAGTTGCTCCAACCCTGTATGAATTTCTGCTGCTGAACATAATGGAAGGTACTTTGAAGAATGTTAACAACCAAATAGTTGATGGTCCCCATTGACTTCTGTAGTATTTTTCCCCTATGCTATGGAAGTCAATGGGGTCCACCAACCCATATTCTTCAAAATATCTTATTTTGTGTTTTTATACAGGTTTGGGGTGAAATATCCCTTTAACTGCAATTGACCCTTCGCCGACAGTTTGATTGACAGGCGATCTAACCAATCATAACCCAGAATCCGCCATTTTGTCCGACAAAGCAGTCAGGGGAGTTAGTAGATTAACGTTGGTGAACTTGATAAATTGTGTGTCCTCACGTCTTTCCACGCTTGAAACAACATTCCTTCTGATGTTCATTCATGTTTATTTGACGCTATAAATGAACTAGTATGAAGAGATGATCGAGAACATGATGTAACAGTAACTAAAGGGGGCGGGTCTTTGCGAAGCGTCAATTGAAATATTTATCACAGTTAATGCATTTTTACTGTCTGTCTGTCTCTTACATTGCAGTTTTTGCGACTGCACCTTAATTCAAATTCAGCATTTTAATCAGATACATCCTGCAATGTGTGTTTGTGTTTGTATGAGCGTCCAGGCCACCAAGCTGCTCTTTTCTGAAAGTTTCTTTTAGAAGAAATCCATCAACTGGCTTCTTCTGCTTCAGCGGCCATCACTCAATAACTCCCCAACGTCCGCCGGCTTGATACATTTCTTCCCCCGATACACACACCCTTGTGTTTCATCAACATGCAAAAGCTAAGCTGTGAGAATTCACCGTTGCACAGCCGAACACAAATACAAACAAACGCACGCGATTCAAAGAAAGGGACCGCAATTAATGTAAAGGCTGTTGTTGGAGCGCAATCCTCTTTCCGGTTATCTTTCACACGGCTGGTGAACGTGTCTGCCCTACTCTTCCACTTCGCCGGACACATCCTCTATCTCTGCCTTCCACACCTGCTGCATGTGTGTGTGTGTGTGTGTGTGTGTGTGAAAACATCGCAGAAACGGAGAACGCCCAAATATACGGCTGAGTCTCCTTGGCTTCCCATGAACACATGGTGGTCCCACTGTTCCTCACGCTTGAGGGCGGATCATTCGTCTGAGGAGAGAGATGTTTTGGACCATAAAGTACAGAGAGCAGGGCAGGACAAATGTGTGCGCGTGTGTATAAGCTTCTCTGTGATGTTACAGATGGGCTTCATTTTGCCTGGGGTCAAAGTCGTCAGCACAACGGGGTCGTCTTATCACTGCACAAACTAATGCTGAATTCACTGGTTAGGGCATGTGCTCATGACACAAAGGCAGTGTTGTAACTATAGTTCAAAATAAAAAAACATAAATGAAGCTGAAATAAAATAAAATGCAAGTATTACACCGTGATATGCGATCTTTTCCATGTTAATCAGAGTTTTTGTCCTAACTAGCCGCGACGGCGACATGCGATGATGACTTTTCTCCAACATCGCGGCTGGAACAGCAACACAAAGTATAATAATGATAATCCCAGGTACTGTTTATGTCCTTATTTAATGTTAAAAGCATCTAATGTGAGTTTGAATATCATTTTGTGTCTTTTTTATAACTGTACTGAAACCAATAATGGATAATTCACCTCAGATCTTCAAATAAATGAAAGGAAACAAGAATGTTCAAACTCATTGTGAACAAACAAGTGTATTCTAAGACAAAGATTGTTTTAGTAACTCAGTATGTATTTTGAATAATGTTAAAAAAGTGTAATATTCATCGCGTCTCACGGTCAGGTCGTGTCTGGTGTGGACAGACAAATTGCTTGTCGTTGGAATCGCATCGCATCTCGTCTGGTTAGGAAGACATGGTGTTAGATATAAAACTTAAAACAATTGAAAAATGAAAATTAGAAATTTTGCCTTGGCAACAAACTGAAATAACATTAAATATAATTCATTTAAGGATACAAAGAAATATTAAAAGCAAGTACTAAAACTTAGCCTATATGTTCAGATTATGTAATCTAATTCAAAACATAAAATGCTATATCATATATTCAGGGCTGGATAGGTTACTTTTAAAATGTATTTCACTACAGATTACAAAATACATGCTTTAAAAAGTCATTTGTAACGTATTTCGTTACATTACTCAAGTTTAGTGACTTAATCTAAATACTTTAGAATACTAATAAGTGTGGAACAAACACAAAAAAGGTCATTGTGAGTTTTTATCTCACAATTCTGACTTTTTCCCTCAGAATCGCGTCATATAAAGTTGCAATTGTGAGTCATAAAGTCAGAATTATGAGATATAAACTCAGAATATTGAGAAAAGTCAGAATTATGAGATATAAACTGACAATATTGAGAAAAGTCCGAATTATGAGATATAAACTCACATACTAAATTCACAATTGCAAGAAAAAAAGTCAGTATTGCAAGTTCATATCTCCCAATTCTGACTTTATAACTTGCAATTGTGAGTTTAAATCTCACAATTCTGAGAAAAAGAAGTCAGAATTGTGAAATGCAAACTCACAATTGTGAGGGAAAAAACAAATTGTGAGAAAAAGTTGCAGTGACGAGTGAATTATAAAATGACTCACAAAACATGAAAACAGTGGAAAACATGAAACTTAACTCCGCTTTTTCAGACTGTCAGAGTCAGAGAATCACCAATCGCTGTTTAAATGACATTAAAACTCAAAGTAATCACTTTTGAAAATACTTTTCAGATGTAACTGTAATCTGATTACCACCCATTTAAAATGTAACTGTAATGAAATACAGTTACTCACATTTTGTATTTTAAATACGTGACTAAGTTACTTGTATTTCGTTACTCCCCAACCCTGAATATATTATACCATGGTATGTTTTTCAGCAAATGTAAAAGTGATTAAACTCACAGCGTTATTAGTAGAGAGAGACACCACACAGACACAGTCTAGGTGAGCATAAGAGACTTCTTTCAAAAACATTAAAAAAAAAATAGTCTTATTTATTCCAAACGTTTGACAAGTAAAGTTCACTTTCGCCTGGAGATCTGTTTTCATTCATATGAAGTGAGTTAACTACATTGTATGGAAACTCATTCCGTTTTGTGACCTATTGACCATTTAATTGCAGTATTGAGATTGAAGGGAGGAAAATCTATAGGAAGAATGAAGGATTTGACCCAGGGGATTTATGTCTTGTGGTTTTATCGGCTAATAGGACACTCCTCATAAACACAACCTCAATCCTTCACAGTATAGCCAGTAAAATCTCATTCCCTAAATAAAGTAAGCAGACATTTTATATACAGCGTGTCTGGTTTCATAAGTCGCACTGTTGGCTGTATAATATTATAGTGCTTGATTGTTGCCATTTGATATTCACTTGTAATATTCACCGTGTCCTGAACAAAACTAGATGAAAATCAAGTGGAATATGAAGCATAATTTAGGTGAGACTTAAATTACACTCCATTATGATGGTTTGTGGCAACCATGGACTGAACAGTTTCCTCGGGCTGATGAATTATGAGCACACATACAAAGTTAACGCCACTCAGTTACAAATTAAAAAATCGGATAGAACAAGCAAGATGTTCGGCTATGATGGACAAACATCTGCTCACACAGATGCTGCTGTGTCTGCTTGTGATGACTGAAGAAACTTTATTATGAAGAATAACTCACTTAAAGGGTTCGTTCACCCCAAAATGAAATTTCTGTCATTAATTCCTTACTCTCATGTCGTTCTACACCCGTAAGACCTTTGTTCGTCTTCAGAACACAAATGAAGATATTTTTGATGAAATCCAATGCAAGACAATTGACCGTTCGCAAAGACCCGCCCCCTTTAGTTACTCTCACGCCACACATCATGTTCTCACACAGTGAAAAATACATTGCGGAGCAAAAAAGGACTCTGACAACAAAATATATTTCATATTTAATATATAGTGTCTCTTTAATGTGTCGTGACAAGTTCTACTAACTCCCCTGACTGCTTTGTCAGACAAAATGGGGGATTCGGGGTTATGATTGGTCAGATCGCCTGTCAATCAAACTGTTTGTGAAGGGTTAATGAACACTTTCAATGTCCAGAAAGATACTAAAACATATTTAAAACAGTTCATGTGAGTACAGTGGTTCAACCTTAATATTATAAAGAGACGAGAATACTTTTTGTGCACCAAAAAACCCCAAAATAACGACTTTTCAACAATATCCAGTGATGGACGATTTCAAAACACTGATTCACTGATTCATCTTTTGATTCGAATCATTGGTTCAGATCGCACATAAAACTGCCAAAGTCACGTGAAGTACTGAAATTGCGAATCACTTATGACATAACGAAGACTCGTTTACTGAATCATGTGACTTTGGTGCTCCGAACCACTGATTCGAAACAAAAGATTCGTGAAGCTTCATGAATCAGTGTTTTGAAATCGTCCATCACTAGATATTGTTGAAAAGTCGTTATTTTGTTTTTTTGGCGCACAAAAAGTATTCTCGTCACTTTATAATATTAATGTTGAACCACTGTACTCACATGACCTGTTTTAAATATGTTGTTAAATACGTCTTTGAGCTGATTTGAGAAGACAAAACAAGAGAATATCAACTTACTATATCATGGTGCATATCAATAATAAATGGGCCATATTTCACTCCAAAATCAGAGGAAAAACACATAAATTAAGTGCAAGAACGCATTAAAAGTCTTCTGTTTTCAGTTAAAAAGGTGTCTTTTAAGCGGCCCCAAAGTTAATAGTTAGTGATTTTTACAACCGCTCGATAATAATTTTTTCCTAGAGTTGCTGAAAAGCCGAAACAATCTCTGTCCATTAACTTTCCTATTATCAAAGCTGCTTTTGAAACAATCTGTATTGTTAAAAGCGCTATATAAATGAAGATGACTTGAAAAATTATATTTGCATTTAAATGGTATTGTAAAGGTAAAATAAGATTATATTAAAAAAAAAAAATCCTCACTAATGTTGAAAAATGTCTTCTTTTGCATTACAGTAATGAGAAAAAGCTTTTTTCCATGTTGTACTTGTCTGTTGAGAACTGTGTAGGGGGTAAATTGAGACGTGATGAATTATCATGAATATAAAAATGAAAAAATAGTTGAAAAATGTTTATTTTCTTTTCACAAAATATAATCACATTTTGAGGTGATATATGATTCATTCGTCTAACTGAAGGCCATTAGGAGATTATTTCTTTGCTTTAAGAATTTTTTTCAGCCTTTAGGGTGAGAATTTCATTTTATTAGATTATAATCATTTGTGCAAAAAAGACCCTTCAGCAATGTTTTCCTCCATATGAGCGCACCCTTTTAGCAGCTTGTTCAGCTAATTTAGATTTATTTCAGAATGCTTAAACATGCATAAACGTCCACCGACAATAAAACACTGCGGTCGCTTTGAGCCGAGAACCTCCACAATTCATTCGGCTCCTAGTAACAAGATGACCGGTCTAAACACAAGAGCTGAGACTTCATTACTCTCAGCCCGGGGAAAACCCTGTGTGATTTTATTGGAAAAGCCATATTTAAATAAACTCTGTGGAGGTTTGTCAAAGCAGAACGCATTAACCTGCTCCGCAAACACGAGAGGCATGTCTGTGAAACAAGTGTCTCATTTCCTGGCTCAATCTGCTGTGATAGAAAAGCACAGTGTCGTTCTGTAATGTTCAGTGCGTGAAATTGACATCAGTGTGATAGTGCGTATTGAGATGCTGGCTATCCTATAGTCACTCTCGCTCGGTTCAATCACAACGTTGTGCGGGAGAGTGTGTTTAATCAGCGTGCGGTTAGTGTTGATGGAGCAAAAGTATGCTGTTTGTGTGGTTTTTTTTTTTTATTGAAAAATGAAAATTCTGTCGTTCTACACCCGTAAGACCTTCAGAAGACAAATAAAGATATTTTTGATGAAATCCGATGGTTCAGTGATTCCAGCGAGATAACGAACACTTTCAATGCCTAGAAAGATACTAAAACATATTTAAATCAGTTCATGTGAGTACTGTGGTTCAACGTTAATATTATAAAGTGACGAGAATACTTTTTGTGCGCCAAAAAAACAAAATAACGACAATATCTAGTGATGGACGATTTCAAAACACTGCTTCATGAAGCTTTACGAATCTTTTGTTTCGAATCAGTGGTTCGGAGCGCCAAAGTCACATGATTCAGTAAACGAGGCTTTGTTATGTCATAAGTGATTCGCAATTTCAATATTTCACGTGAGTTTTGGCAGTTTGATACGAGAACCGAACCACTGATTCGAAACAAAAGATTCGTAAAGCTTCATGAAGCGGTGTTTTGAAATCGTCCATCACTAGATATTGTTGAAAAGTCTTCGAAGCTTTACGAATCTTTTGTTTCGAATCAGTGGTTCAGATCGCATATTAAACTGCCAAAGTCACGTGAACTATTGAAATTGCGAATCACTTATAACGTAACGAAGCTTCGTTTACTGAAATCACGTGACTTTGGTGCTCAGAACCACTGATTTGAATCAAATGATTCGTAAAGCTTCATGAATCAGTGTTTTGATATCGTCCATCACTAGATATTGTTGAAAAGTCTTCGAAGCTTTATGAATCTTTTGTTTCGAATCAGTGGTTCGGAGCACCAAAGTCACATGATTCAGTAAACCTGGCTTCGTTACGTCATAAGTGTTTCAAGATTTCAATAATTCATGTGACTTTGACAGTTTGATACACGAACAGAACCACTGATTCGAAACAAAAGATTCGTAAAGCTTCATGAATCAGTGTTTTGAAATCGTCCATCACTAGATATTGTTGAAAAGTCGTTATTTTGTTTTTTGGCGGAGAAAAAGTATTCTCGTCTCTTTATAATATTAAGATTGAACCACTGTACTCACATGAACTGATTTAAATATGTTTTAGTGTCTTTCTGGACATTGAAAGTGTCCATTATCTTGCTGGAATCACTGAACCATCTCATCAAAAATATCTTAATTTGTGTTCTGTAGATGATCGAAGGTCTTACGGGTGTAGAACGGCATGAGGGTGAACTAACCCTTAAAAGTCACAATATTGCATGTGAACATGAATCCACAGGTGAAATAGCACTGATGAAGTGGTAATTTCATGTAAGTAGGAGCTTTTCGATTCACAATCAGTGCATAAAAAGCGTGAGCTGAGATTGTCAAACTGGCCGTAGTCTCAGACGCATGAGACACAAGTATTGACTG
>CM076082.1:38875000-38895000 GCA_038088235.1 Zacco platypus | reverse complement strand
CCTTTACTCAGCCGGGACACACGCACACCTCTGTCCTCACATACACACATACTCATGCACACTGTTTACAACCTTGAAATCAAAAAGCCCTTTCAAGTGCAAATGAATGCTCCTTTCCATCAGATAAGAGTGACGTGAACAGATTTGCAGATTTCCATTTCAAAGCAGCAGAGTTTGTCTTGATAAACAGCTCTCCGGCCTGATTGCGGAGTTTACAAATCCGCTCCGAAAGGCCAGATAAGCGGCCGACGTGTCCGCCGCCGATGCAAAATGGACATGACTCTACCAGAGCCTTCTGAGGAAGCATTTGAGTGGTTAAACAGGAGGCGTTGCTTGCATTACTTTAGCGTCATTGGAATCGCTTGAGCTGCACAGCCGGGGCTGATCAAACAGGCTGTAGTTTGCCCGAGCGAATCACGGTATCAGCAGAAAACGGTGTAAATCTTGTCTGCCAGGCACTTGTTCGGAATTCAAGCTGCGTTGTAAATACAATCATAAATCTGCAGATAAATGTGAACGTTCACTTGCAGATTAGCATGAGAGATTACCGCTAATCAGACGTTGTGGTTGTAACTCACACATGTAAATAATGCATTCATGCCAAGAAACCAAACACGCAGTCTTTGTTCAGAATGCAATACCGCACTGTATACGGCTTACATTTAAATCATCTGGCAAAACAAGCTACTTTGCACTTTTAATATTATGTATGAATTGCTTAACTCTTGCCAGCCTGATAAATAATTTGTCAATCTGGGAACGGAAGGTCAAGTTTAATCAAGTCACGTTGGCATACAGTATTCTGCCAAGATTGCACAATGAACAGTAGGTCATCTGGGCAGTCCGAGCGCAGAACATATTCATACTGTGTACAATAATATCAAAAGTGATTTGTAATGTTTTTGGGAGAAAACTCTTCTGCTCACCATGGCTGCATTTATTTGGTCGAAAATATAAGAATTTAGAATTTAGAATTTCCATTTATTGTCACATCACCATGGTGAGTGAAATTTTTGAGAGCTTGCTCCAGACAGTGCAAAAAACAGATTTACCTATTTAAACAATATACAAATGACAATAGACAATATACTAGTGACAATAGAAATGTACATTTAGAAATAAAATATATAAGGAAATACAGATATGGTATGGATGGACATTGAAGTAGTAGTTATGATATCAGATAATTATTGTATTAAAGTGCAGTGTGTATTGCATTAGAGTCCAGTAACTGTATATGGAGTTAAAGTGCAGTGCATGGCATTAGGCAATAGAAACAACATTATTATAATTTAACAGAACTTTTTTCCGTTTGAAAAAAATTTAAAATGTAATTTATTCCTGTGATGGTAAAGCAAAATTTTCAGCAGCATTACTCCAGTCATTTATTCAACGTTGAAAACTAGGGACGCTTGTTTCCGCCACATAATAAAACAGTTTTAAAAGATGATTTTTATCTTGCAATTCTGACTTCTTTTCCTCGCAATTGTTAGTTTATATTGCGCAACTCTGACTTTATAACTCGCAATTCGGAGAGTTTATATCTTGCAATTCGGACTTAAAAACTCACAAATGTGAGTTCATATCTCACAAATCAGACTTAAAAACTCACAAATGTGAGTTTATATCTCACAAATCAGACTTAAAAACTCACAAATGTGAGTTTATATCTCACAAATTGGACTTAAAAACTCACAAATGTGAGTTTATATCTCACAAATCAGACTTAAAAACTCACAAATGTGAGTTTATATCTCACAAATCAGACTTAAAAACTCACAAATGTGAGTTTATATCTCACAAATCAGACTTAAAAACTCACAAATGTGAGTTTATATCTCACAAATTGGACTTAAAAACTCACAAAAGTGAGTTTATATCTCACAAATCGGACTTAAAAACTCACAAATGTGAGTTTATATCTCACAAATCCAACTTAAAAACTCACAAATGTGAGTTTATATCTCACAAATCCAACTTAAAAACTCACAAATGTGTATTTATATCTCTCAAATCCAACTTTATAACTCTCAATTGTGAGTTTATATCTTGCAATTCAGACTTAAAATCGCACAATTGTGAGTTTATATCTTGCAGTTCGGACTTTATAACTCTCAATTGCGAGTTTATATCTCACAATTCGGACTTAAAATCTCACAATTGTGAGTTTATATCTTGCAATTTGGACTTTATAACTCACAATTGTTTATATGACGCAGTTCTGAGGAAAAAAAATTCAGAATTGCGATATAAAAAGCCACAATTACCTTTTTTATTTTTTTTTCAGTAGCGGAATTGAGCTTTCATAGAAAACAGTTGTGCTACTTCATATTTTGTGGAAACTGTGATTATTATTATTTTTTTTGATAAATACAAAAGAACAGCATTTATGTAAAACCGCACATTCAATAACAAGCGCTGTACAGGAAGGAATGTTGCCATAATGTAGAACATACAGTGAATATGTAATCCAGCAGATGCTGATATAAGCACATCATATGCTAATCATTATGCAAGAAATCACATCCGTTATCCTTATGCATACAATTTAGTGGCTGTTTTGAAATTCGCATTACATTTCCAATATCTTTTCAACACATATTGTATCTGCACATACAGCGACTTGTTTACATGGGATTTAGCAGGACTTGCACAAACGCTCAGTGGTGATATCAGTAATTCGGCTCCACCTGGTATCAAACATACAGAGCTGGATCACGGTCCTGAAAGCTCCTGCGCACACATCTTTCCTAAATGTGATCTAGCTAAAATTAAACGAGTAATGTATTTTCTGCTGGGCAAAAATGAACTGTTTTCTCAGTTATTCCTGAGGAGAAATAAAAGTAGAAGAGACAACTGTAGACATTTAGGCCTACAATTTAAAGCGAAGAATACAAAAAAAAAAAAAGTTTTGGAAGAATATAATGAAAAATATTTAACTTTTCAGTTATAGTTTTTAGTTTTAGTCATATTAGAAGAATCTGAGACAATTGTCGCCCCCCAACCCCCTACCAAACTCAACTTTGAGACCTTTGTAATTGTAAAAAATTGGATGTGAGTAACGGGTCAAATTATTAATTCTATTATAGTCTATATAGAAGAATATGAGACAGGGTAACACTTTATTTCGATAGTCCACTTTAGACATTCTACTGTAAGTAACTTTGCAACTACATGTTAACTAACACTTTTTATTGTGATGCTCCCCAACAGACATTCTACAGGGCTACTTTAGAATACTTTGGAATACTAATAAGTGTGGAACAAACACAAAAAAGGTCATTGCAAGTTGATTTATTTAGTTTTGGAATAATTTGATGAGAAATGTTGATTGAATCCAATTGAAATATGAATGTGAACACAGTATAAGATATTATTGACATCTCTTCTGAGATGATCGAATAGAATAAAACAAACATTATGGTCACCTTTGCGCCTTAAATTGTAAAGCACATTCATTGTGCATTATTCTCAATAACACCAATGACACAGCTGAGTTATTGGTTGTCCTTGCAGAGGTGTCTTCCTAAACCATAATTACAATGTCCAATCTCTCTCACAGTCTGACAGTCTCACTCCACCCTTTCCAGTCTCACGTCGTGATCCACATTCCATCTTCAAGACATCAGCCAATTCTGCCAAGCTTCTTGCCCAGTACAGCGGAATCAAATCCACACTCCATCAGGCTCCAAGAAAGTCTTTCATTATCTGCTCATCCTCTCAGAAATCAGATCCTGTCGTTATTGGTCGCTCCCCGTATACCAGTCCCTCCAGAAACAGGCGGATTTTTTTTTTGTGATTGTTGCGGGCAAAAATCATTGATTATGCGGCACGCTTTCTTAAAAAATGCGATGGAATATGTGGGATATTTTTGCAATTTTATGCGATGAAATTGCGGGAACTTGCAAAAACTGCGGTTTGTTGCAAAAGAGGAAAAAAAGGTGATTCACCAACACCCTGTTCTCTCTAGACTCTACCTTCATGTCAAGAGTCATTTCTGATCACTTCAAACTACTGAATCACTGAATATTGAAGTTCTCATTCTGATTTATTTCAGACCTTCATGAACACATGAATCAAACTCACAAAACATTGAGTCAAACAAGTTCTGTCGCTTCACAAAAGGAATATTCAACAACTTCTGTAAAAATGAGTAAATAAAATATAAACAAATGAAATGTGTGCTTCCTGTTTTACAGAGGTAGCTACAAAACAGACATCTTCTGTTAAATGAAGTGCTTCCAAGTGTAATCTCTTACTGCAACGTGAATTATTTCACACACTACTAATATACAGCGTCGTCTGCGGTCCGACACGCAGTTGCACGAGTGCAGAATAATTCACCCCCACTGTCATGTGACACACCGGGAAACTGCTTCGGTCTTTTGCGCTTATTTTTGTTGGCAAATGAGAATGATCTGCGTGCTTCATCACGGTTTCACCGCGGGGTTTGCAGATGATGTTCACGTCGCGTCATCACGTCACTTCATGAGGTTCCCATGGCAATAGGGGGAAATAATGGCGCTTTACTTGTGTGAAGCAAACGCAACATTTTTCAACTTTCTGCTAAGATTTATGTGACTTTTTTTCCAACGAAAATACAGGGATTATGAAATCATGCTAGCCCCGCATATTTTGCTTTCTGAAATCGGCAATTTATGCGGCGAAAGTGCGGCGTATTTGAAAAAATGCGACCCCCGCATAAATATGTGGACTTTGACTGATTATGCATGAAATCAAGCGATCGCATAATCACGTTTTTCTGGAGGGACTGATATACACTTTTTACTTTTGGATTGTCTCATTGGCCGTGTTCAGAACAATATCCAAAGAATAACAAAGTGCAGTAAACGGTAAAATGTTTGCACTACAAATCAGTGTGTTTGTGATTATGATAATACAATATAGCAAATAGCAGTTTGAAATATTGGAGCGTAATGAACTGTGTTGGGACAGGTAAAATAATTGAATTGAACAGAATTACTCTAGAAGCTTCGCATATTCAATTTACAAATGGCTGCGCCTGATTTTACATTAAAAATATAGTGAACACTGCTTTCTGTTTACTAATAGTACTGTATGAAGAAAACGTATGCAATGCAATATAGTATCAATCGGTATTGTTGGAATTCAAATGAAGTACATTGAAAAATGCATTTATACCGCAATTAAATTACAATTAAAGTTAGATTTAAAAAAAAAATGTTAAATGTATACGGAGCATTTAGTAGTGTTCCGCATGCATACAGAAAATATGTTTTATGAAAATGTATGTTATTTAACATCATCGAATCAGCCTAAATACATTAACTTATGCTTAAAAACTAATGTTATGGGTTAAATCAGCACAAATGCCTCTTTAAAGGGATAGTTCATTAATTACTCGCCCTCATGTCATTTCAAACACGTGAGACTTTTGATCATCTTCAGAAAACAAATGAAGATCATTTTAGTGAAATCTTGAGTGATTTCTGTCCCTCCATAGACCACTTTGACTCTTCAAAAAGTTCATAAAGAGATTGTAAAACTAATCCATGTGAAATGGGCAGTTTTCTGAAGAGACTCGATCGCTTTATACGATGAGCAGATTTAATTTAGGCTTTTATTCACACATAAACATTCATCAACTCATACATCATTGTGGTAAACAGAAGCTCTTTGTTCACTTGACATGCAAGGTTCATTCTCGTGTTACGCAGCTTCCGCAAGCACCAATGGGGTTCATTCTCACACGTCACGCAGGTTCAGCTGGGCTTCTGTTTACGTTCGCTGATCAATGTTTATATGTGGAAAAAAATATAAAGCGATTGTAGAAAATGTAGACTAAACAATTCACATGGATTAGTTTTACGATCTCTTTTTGAAGTGGAAGTTGCGTAGCTGTCAACGGAGGGACAGAAAGCTCTCAGATTCCATCAAAAAGATCTTTATTTGTGTTCCGAAGATCACCGAAAGACGGGGTTGGAAAGGCGTGAGGTTGAGCAATTAATGACAGAATTTTAGGGTGCGTTCACACTTGTCATTTTTGGTTCGATTAAAACGAACCCTGGTGCGATTGCTCAGTTAGTGCGGTTCGTTTGAACATATGTGAACGCTGCCATCTGAACCCTGGTGCGGACCAAACAAGCGGACCGAGACCGCTAAAAAGATGGGTCTCGGTCCGCTTCCAAACGAACTCTGGTGCGGTTCCATTGATATATGAACGTAACACGAACCAAAAACAGGACGTGATGTCACAAGATGCGACGCTACAAGTCAGCTGATTTGACAACGCGGGAAGATCGGTGTATCCAAAATGAGTCGAGGGCAAACGTGGAGCAACGAGGAGGTGAAGAGCCTCATCAATATTTGTTTCTGCACACAACGGAGGAAATCCTGCTGCTGTTTTGAATGTTCTGAACATTTTATGAGCTCTTCGTGAGTTCTCAGCTGGTAAAAATAAAGCATATGTTCACGCATAAAATGATGGCGTTTAATCCAGAACACAGCGTTGTTTTGAATGTTCAGTAAGCGAGCTCCGTCGCCAAATATACGTCATAAAAGCCGACCAATCAGGTCGTGACTGTATCTCTATGCCTTTGGTTCGGTAACTTAAGGTTCGCTGTTAAAAATGCCAGTGTGAACGCTAAGAGGACCAGGACTATATGCTTTGTTTTTGTTTTTTGGTCCGGACCAAACCAACCAAACCAACCGAACTACAAGTGTGAACGCACCCTTAATTTCTGGGTGGACTATCCTTTTAAGGTAACAATTGCACTTTTTTTACAGCGTGCAACTGCGCTATTTTGAACATCTTCTTGGTTTTTATTTAGTTTTGCGTTTATTTTTGACGTTTGGGATCTTTTACTGCATTTGATGTGCACTACACAAGTCATTTCTGACACGTGACGTCTATATTTGACAGGCTGACATGATGGCGACATAACACTAAATGCACTTGTAATGTCTGTGCCAGGGAATTTAGATGTCAATCACCCCTGTGTGACACCACCAGCTCATAAATATGCAGGCAAGTTATTTAACGCCCTTCAAGACTGCTAATGTCTTTACAGGCTTCTATTTCGTGTATTCCGGTTATAGAGATGCTTTATTCCCAGAGGAGCTCTGAGCTTCTCCCACTGATGCTTACGATGCTCTAAATTAGGACAAATCTCGTTAATACTTCTTTACCAAATTCAGCCCACCCATATTAGACCTATCCTCCCCTTGGGTGCGTCTCCATCCCACACAGAGGCACATAATTTGTTGCATAGCTGAAAAAGACACACTCTTCTTAAAAATCTTAAAATAGAGGCTCTGAATCGGGCGCCGCGCTTATAAGAGCGTCGTATTCAGGCGAGACGGTGTGAATGAAAGACGTTAGTGAGGGAAAGGGATAGAAGAAGTAATATTGAGTTCAGACACTAGTCCATCCATTCTCGGGACCAGAAGCGAGGTAATTAGGACTGCTGGGAGGGACGGAGCGCTACTCTCCTTCTCAGCAGGTCTTTTTTTTCATGAAATGATTTATCTGGTCGGAGAAAATGCTGGAAGTGCTAGTCGGTGGAAATACAGAGGGTTTGATTCTCTGGACCTGAGCCTCATGCATAAAACTTTGCTTTGTTTTTCCATGCATATCAAAAGTTTGTAGAAACGGGAGAATATGTGCATATGGATGGAATGTATTGATATCAGTATCCAGTGGTTTGTGCTCTTTTTCTGGGGCCTGGTTTTAAAACACTTTGAAAGAAACTGAAATAATTGGATTCTCTGAGGCATGTTTGCACATTTATTTAGCTGACCTATACAGTGCTTTAGAACCGCATTTCTCAATATGAAATTAAGTAACCAGCTGATTAATAAACAATAAAGTGCTGTTTATTTGTCTATGACAGACAAAATCTAAACCATTTGAATACCGTTAAGAAAAATAAACTACACATTCGATAAAAATTCATTAAATTCAAACTGGTCTCACTGAAACAAAAAGAAGCACAAGTTAGGGCTGTACAGTTAACCAAATACATAATCATGATTACAGCTTTTGCTGATTCGATCTACTTCTATGTTTTTTGCAGTGTTGCAGGATTGTAATCAATCACAGATGTTGTTTTTGCACTCATGCATACAATGGTGAATTACAGGTGTTTAAATCAGTCGAAAAGTCTATCAGTAATCACAACAGGTACTAATCAATGGGTTTTAAGCAGTCTGATGCTGCTGTTTTATGTTTCTATTCATGAGTGTTGAAGAAACAAGGCTCAAAATGAAGCTTTCAAATGGAAGCAGAAAGCATTGTTGGTAATTTGGAATTGTTTTAGTTGGGATTAATGCAAAAAATGTTGCTAAATATAAATAGTGCAACCATCAAACTTCTGCCATGCTCAGCAGTATCATCCATCTATCAATCCATTCATCCATCCATCCATCCACTCACGCACCCATGCATCCATCCACCCATCCATCCACCCATTCATCCACCCATCCATCCACCCATCCATCCATCCATCCACCCACCCATCCATCCATCCACCCATCCACCCACCCATCCATCCATCCACCCATCCATCCACCCATCCACCCCTCCATCCATCCATCCACCCATCCACCCATCCATCCATCCACCCATCCATCCACCCATCCATCCATCCACCCATCCATCCACCCATCCATCCATCCATCCACCCACCCATCCATCCATCCATCCACCCACCCACCCACCCATCCATCCATCCATCCATCCATCCATCCATCCATCCACCCACCCATCCACCCACCCATCCACCCATCCATCCATCCATCCCTTTGTTTCTGTCGTTCTCTAGCTCTGTCTGGTTGTTTGATTGCTGTAAACATTTCAGTTCTGAGTGGTATCCAAGTCACTTTTCTCTTAAAAATTGAGGAAGAATTCATTCCATCCACACGGTGAAATTAATTTGCTCTATGTGCATGAAAGCAAACTCATGCATAAAGTTTATTTCATTAGTAAAACCAGAGGCAACTGCAGAATTGCCTTTTCAATATGACAGATTAATTTAGTGAAAAGTGCTTTTTGAAGTATCCCTAACCAAGAAAATCCTGAAGGAATGTGTACAGGACAGTTGGAATGTTTACCATAATTTGTAACCAATCAAAATAGCTGTAGATGGTATTTACACTGAGTGAAAATAGCGACATATTCTATTTAAGCTGAGTGACAATAGCAACATTTTCTTAGTGGTATGCTATTTACACTAATTGAAAATGGGGATATATTTTATTTACACTATAAAAGGAGTAGTTCTTTGCAATAAGTGCCAATAGTGGTTAGATGCTATACTTATAAATAGTGGCAGATACTATTTGCACCTCAGTATTGTTGTACATTACCAGGATGTACAACAATACTGATAACAACAATAACTCTGTTATTATTGCATCCTGGTAATGTACAACAATACTGAGGTGCAAATAGTATCTGCCACTATTCATAAGTATAGCATCTAACAACTATTTACACTATAAAATGAGTAGTTCTTTGCAATAAGTGCAAATAGTTGTTAGATGCTATACTTATAAATAGTGGCAGATGCTATTTACACCTCAGTATTGTTGTACGTTACCAGGATGCAATAATAACAGACTGTAAATGATTATATTTATTAAAATTATAAAATACACCTTATTGGGACAATAAAGCCCTCCCTACACCTATTGAAAATAAATGCCTTTCCGATCTGATAAGTGATGGGAACGGGGAGAAGAGCGAGTTTGGCAAAAGGCGGTTTTGAACTCATGTTGAAAGCATCAAAAAAATTCCCCGCGCCAGACTCCCTATGGCCTTCGCAGACGTTAAGTGGTGTGCATGTGTTTCAATCTTGTGTGGCCCAACCAGAGATTGGTGGACGGAGTTAGTGTAAATAGCCTTAGCCAAAAAGGCAGGCTATTTACACTTAGTGTAAATAGACACTTCGATAAGGGCATGTTAAGTACTGGGGGGAAAAATATTCTTTCAAATATTTTTGTATCTTTATCATAACTCTGCCTGTATTGTATTGGAATAATGACATTCAGTTCCTTCCATGCCCTACAGGAACATTTTATCCTAATCAGAAGGATAAAAGATCAGCTCGTAAATGTACTTTATCATTAGAAAAAAAATTTAAATAACACATTAAAGTATTATGCAGTCAGTTAAGACATTTCTCCTTATATAGAAACTTTTGTGGAACCAAAATTGAACCTTTTTTTTCTAAGTGTGGATAACCCAAAAACATCCAAAAAGGTCTTCAAAAAAGAACAAAAGAATAGCATATTACTCTCAAATACAATTTTAATAGTAGACAAACAACGTTTCAACCCTTTCAATCTTTGTTGGGTTATTAAAAAATATTACTTGAAAACCGAACCGTCGGCCGAAACTTAAGTTTTCTTCTAGTTTGAGAGCATTGTGACAGTGTGCTGTTCTTTTGTTCCAACAAGAAAACTCCTATTAGGATTCTTAAGGATTGTTTTTGTGCAAACACAACATTTATGTGAGGCCTTTGGTCTTTAAGCCGATGCAGTGAGACTGACTGCAAGGTAAGAGGTTGGAAGAGGGATTTTTTTGAAGAGGTTTAAAAGTGCTATTGTTACGGAAAGCACATAGTGTTCCCTGTCTGTCTGACATCGGCGTTCTCTGGGGGATTTTGTAGGCGAAGTGTGTGAGTGTGAGTGCCTTGACATGGGAACTAAGGTACCACTCGATGAAGGTAATTCTCTCTCTCTCTCTCTTTGCAATAAATTGAGTGCATATAAATATATATAAGAGGAACAATGATCTCATTAGTCACATTTAGCATGAAGAGTTATGGCCGCGTTGTTCAGTGGCACTTCATCCGTACTCTGGGAAAGCTGCTTCATGTCCACATCAGCGTTTGCCAGCTATCTGGGCCAGTGCATCATCAGCAACAATCCCAGCTGTCAACTCTGCACTGCTGACAAAATGTCAACGGCAAACATTCATATGCATTTATATGCGCCTTTATTTTCCCGCAGGCTATAGCTATTTTGATGTCTTCTGTTGAGGGCTTTTTTCCCCCTGCATTTCTAAAGGAAAAGATCACCTCGTGTTGTTTTTTTTGTTTTTTTTGCTACACCAAATCCGATATTTTAAAGAATCTACTTTTAAATATAATAAAAGCAAGCTTCTGAAACTCTTACATTTTTCAGAGATCATCAACATTTTATGTTTGGAAAAAGTCTGCTGTAACAACATGCAGGGTTTCCAAACGAGTTGAAAAGCTACATTAACATGTAACATTAAAACAAATAAATGGGGCTGCACAATCGGAATAAAACTGCATAAGCAGTTGAACCATGAACATGCAAATGTGTTGTTAAATTATTGAAATATTGACTTTGAATCTTTTACGTCCAAGAGGTTCGGCTCACAAAAAAGTTTGCGAACCCCTGTCTTAATGCACAAACTTGGACTAGGAACTTTTCAAAATCCTTAACTCGAGACAAAAATTCTAATACGAAAAACTTAAAAGTTAACATCAAACTACCTTCCACTGTGTAATCCACCTTACACTCTTAAAAATAAAGGCTCCAAAAGGGGGGTTTTGCAGTGATTCCACAGAAGAACCATTTTTGGTTTCCCAAAGAAACTTTCAGTGAACATTTCTTAAAAGATCCATTTTTTTCTTAGTGCAGTCTAAAACCCTTTTTCCAGAGTAAAGAACCTTTGCACACATGGATGTCAAAGGATCTTCATAGAAACATCAATGCCAATAAAGAACCTTTATTATTAAATGGGTCAAGAACTGTGTTGTTTTATTGTATTATTGGGATGCACTTAAAATGTTAGTATGCTTTTTATACCAAAAATTATTATTTAGAAATTTTAGCATTAGAAATAGAAATAGCATTTTTTTCTACCCTGATTTTAGCCCTATGATTTGAGCGATTTTAAGGGGTGTGTCTGCTGTGAGACTTTGGTGTAAACGCCCACTGCTGTGATTGGCTGACATCTTTGCATATGAAATAACTATTACTAAACTATATGAAATAAGTGTTACGAAAACTTTTAGCACGTTTTTACTATGACAGCTCTCAAGGTTAACCAATCGTGAAAAGTGCTGATTATCACATTACATTTAGATGATTATATTTAGATCGTGGCATGAAAGGTTGCAGTGATGAACATTGTAACCGATCACAGACATGTTGTTGAGCGCATGAAAGCAGTGATCTCGTCATTGCAACTCAGTTTTTGCACACTAACAAATGCTTTAATCATAACTAACAGTGCAAATGTGAAGTAACTCAGAGGTTCATTGAATAAAATGGGAGTTTTGGCACGAGTCACTGATAAACTCATGCTGTTTGATTGACAGCTCCAGCGATTGTAAAGAGAGCGTTCTTTGATCGATTTCTATATATAATTTAATCACAACATGAAGTTGGCTGTTTAGTCACTTGTTTGATTTACTGACACACAGACAAACAACATCTCACTGTACATGAATCATTACATATCAGATCAGGCGTTAGAATGAACACAGTTACGTACATGTTGTCGCATTCCTGTCGAGTCCATATCGAAAATGTCTGTTTGCAAAGTCTTAACCGAAATGCAATTTATTTACCAAAGAATCCACAGTGAAATGCACCGAATACAAATAAATAAAGCTCAACTGAGACATTCACATTTTTGTAAATAAATAACCATATTCCTAGCATTAGGATCCTTTCATAATGTTATTTTTAGTCCTGAATCGCTCGTCATCTCACTAACACGCCAGTAGGCGGGGCTAATATTGCAATGATGAAGTAGGCGTTGATCTTCTTCAGTGGAGGCGGAGTTTCAATGTCATAGATAGGCACAATCCGGGACGGGCTTGGTGTCAATAAAAGATTTTATTTGGACTAACAAGGAAGTTTTCAGTTCTGAAACATACATTCTTATAGTACGATGACCTCTTATATATCAAAAGCTGAAGGAAAAGTTGATTTCTCAATTTCAATGCATTCTCAAAGAACATTGTTTTATGATTCATTTTCCCCCCACAATAATAGCTGTAAACGTCCTTCTCTTTCAGCGTGGAGCATGACTTCCGGCTTCAGGAGGGTCAGGTGACGCGAGCATGGAAGGTTCCGGAGCAGCAGGAATCGGAGCAGAGCTCTCCTCAGCTGGTCTTTCCTCCTCCGCGCCAGCAGGACTCTCCACAGGCCCTCCAGACGGTCAAGAAGAGCCGCAGGAAATGCTTCTGGTTCCTCTGAACACTTTGGACGTGACATTTTCCAACCAACCTTAAGCCTCTTCTCTTCCGGTCCTGTGGTTTAACTCGTTTAGAGGCACATCATCCGCTACATGCGTTCCTTGACGAGGAGCCCTTATTTATTAACTTTTTTTTTTAAAGCATCTTCTGTAATTTTCACAGAAGGCGAATTTTTTTAATCAAGATTATTGTTGTGGGCTTAAAGGCTGTTTGCTTTGATATTTCAGATTTATAGTGTGTGGAGGGAATTAAAAACTTTCCACCTCAAAAAAAACAAAAAAACAAACAATTTTAAGTGAATTACAGGTGTTGACCAATCAGAAGCACTCTCTTGCTGTGAATCATTTTGAGTGTTTGTTTTTGCCTTTGGAGGAGAGAGAGAGAGAGAAGACCAAACGGCTAACATCACTTACCGCACCTTTAAAGTCTGTTTATTCTGCTTTAATTTTCCAGATTCATGGTGGTAATTTATGTCTCAAAAACTTCAAAGGGTGAGAAGGGGCTTTTTGTTGGTTCATGTACCCTTTGAGCCAATACTTACTACCTGAACGTCACAGCAGGCAGTGATTGATACGCAGTGACAGCAGCAGACAGGACGTTAAGGACAGGCGACATTAAAGAGAGACAGATAAAAAAAGGAATTACAGGTAAGAAACGGAAGCCTGATTACTGATTCATCATTTTGGAGCAATGAGGGTCAAAACACCAGCTTTTATACTATGAAAACGTTTCAACGACTCAATTATTCCACATGCTTAACGCTTTTATGTAGATGATCTAACAACTATACACGCACGGCGATATTAAGGCAGAGATGATGGGGAGAAAGTGGATTTAAGAAGTGTCATTTCATTCTTTGTGAATGCCTAATTTCAGAATCCATTAAAAAGCTCTATAAAATATTTTACTACTCAAAAACGGTGTCATGTGCTGTTTATTTGTCTTTTTATCATAGAGTACTCAATCACAGATGGCATCTTTTTTTTTTTTTTATATATATATATACACATGATAAATACACTCGACTACTGCACAACAGGCGAATTTCCACCCAAACAAAGCTGATACTAATGGTGTGGAATAAAATTAAACTGCAAAATGATAGGCGACTATTTTTTTGGACACAGTTTGGTAAGTGTATATTTCCAAATAACGTTACTCATTTAAAAAATATTGTAGGCTGTTTTTATTTCGCGTCTGTGATCAGAATGGAAAAATGCAGCACCCTCCTCGATGTGTTTACATCTCACTTTTACAGCCATTATTTCTCCTACCAACTACATACAGTCTTGGAATATGCGTATAGAAAGTTTTATCGAAAATAAATTAAAGACATTTATTGACTTATATACGATATATAACCACTATGAGGGTGACACCACAGGCTGAGTAACACGACAGAAGATCGGCTGCTTTTAAAACTCACTCTTCTACTGGTACTGGTTCTTTTCCAGTAATAAACTGCTTTTCCAAACGATTATCGTAGAGAAACAGTCGCTGTTTTTAATGTCACATTTGTATTACATCAGAGCGAGAGAAGGTAAACAACGCTCTCTCTCGCTAATGTGAGCCTTGGAAAGTTTGATTCATTCTAGTGAATCGGCTCATCTTTAATGGACCTCTCTCATAAGTTCTATTAGTGAATAGTGAATTGGTTCGTCATAAATGTTTTTTTTTCTATATATATATATGTAGCTTTTAAAAGTCACATTCATTGTAGCGAATCGGTTTGTCATAAACACGCCTAATATATGTAGGTCTATATTTGGAAAGTTCGATTCATTCTTGTGAATAAATGCTCATATATAGCTTTGTAAAGTCGTATTCATTCATTCTAGTGAATCAGTTCGTCTTTAACGGTAGCTTTTGAATGTCTGACTCATTCTAGCGAATCAGCTCATCCTAAACGGACCTTAAAGTGAGCCGTACCGAGTCGTGGCCTACCATGCAGTGGAAAAGCGGCAATATATTGTATGTACGATTCTTGTAAATCATGGGTCATGGGTGTAGCATTTCAGGTCTTTTTGATGATTCTACTCTAATTGGGTGTTCATTTATTCAAAAACGCTCTTTGATACAATTCTAAGTAATACCATTGAATAGTTATATATTTAAAACAATATGTCCCCCTTAAGTAGGTTCAATGCAAGAAGATTTGAGGAGTAGCAAACTACTTTTTCAAGAGAGTTCCTTGACTGTACTTTAACTAATTTAAATAGTGAGTAGCTTATAGGAATATATACGCACTATTATATTTTGAGGCAAATATTATCTCACAAAGGCTAAAGAAACGGGTTCATTTAATGCACTTAATATTCAAATTTCCCTCATTTAATACAATGCAATTTGAAAGGAGGTACAGAAAGATGTTCACCCTATTTCACAAAGATTTCCAATGTTATTAAAGGAGAATTAATAATATACATGTTTAATTTGAACATTCAGGGTGCACATTTAAACTTGCCACCTTTTCTCTTTTGAAGATTTTATGCTTCTGCTTCAAAAAGAAGCTCTTGTGTTCGTCAGAGCAGCTCTGTGGTGAGCGCAGCCGACTCTCATCCACTTCTGCTAAATTCTGTTGAATACTGGCCTGAGGCTGAGGAAGACACGTCCACTGAACTCTACATGCTGGTGAGATCCGCTGGGAGTTTGGAGTGGAAATGCTTCTGTCATGTATCAAACCTCTTACAGAGTTCCAACTATAGCTGTATCCAAGCTAACGTTTCGGCAAGGTTCTCTCATAGTTGGGAACAAACGTTCTTCCAGGAACATAGATGGAATGTTTGGTCAAAGTTATCTGGTCTTTTATAATGTTCTAAAAACTTTGGCACAAAAGCGTTTTTCCAAAAAAGGTTTTAGTTGGGTGTTCATTTGACATTTTTTAAATGTAACAACTAGTTTCAGAATATTCAGAGAACTTAATGTTTGCAAAATGATAAAACGCAGTGTTCCCATAATGTTCCCATAATAAACCAGTTCCTCAGTGACATCATCCTCTAGGAAGTGACTTAATTTTGGTGGAAAACAACAGCGCAGTAAGTATATATGCATTTGTATATCTAATTGCCCGACAACACACTAAATCTGTATTCAGTCCCAGTGATTCATTACCAAGGAGGATGGATGATCCGGCCACCAATAAAGAGCAAAGCAGGCAATGTAAGATATTTTGTCAGTATGTCAGATCTTTGCATAGACATCTAAAAAAAATCTGCTATTGAAGCTGGAATCGATTTTTTGCGCTTCCATTAAAATTCACTTGAGTCAGATCTCTGGCTTCCAAAAAGCCCAGCATCTGAAGGAATCCTGCATATTTTTAAAGAAAAGCATATAAAACCTTGTATGGAGGCATTTTTATAGTCTTCATGTAGGCTATATGGTTATACACCTCAAAAATGATTTCTCCTGTTAATGCAACTCATTACTTAAACATTATGACACAACTTAATTTCATTGCTTTCAATTAACTTAATATTGGACTACATGAATAATTTAGTTGCATTAAAGGATTAGTTCACTCATGAATTAAAATCTCCTGATAATTTACCGACCCCCATGTCATCCAAGATGTTTATGTCTTTCTTTCTTCAGTCGAACAGAAATTAAGTTTTTTGAGGAAAACATTCCAGGATTTTTCTCCATATAGAGGATTTCAATGGGTTGAAGGTCCAAATGTCAGTTTCAAAGAGCTCTACATGATCCCAGATGAGGAATAAGAGTCTTATCTTGAGAAAAAATAAAAAATGAAATACTTTTTAAACACAAATGCTCATCTTGCTCTAGCTCTCTTCTTCTTCTTCTTGTAGAATTCCGGCAGTGTAGAAGCTGTGAATTACTTTGTGAAGTGTATTACTGCCCCCCACAGGTCAAAGTTTGAACTAATTCTTACATACTTTTATATGACAATTTAGTTCAATAATGCAGTACACTGCTGGAATTCTACAAGAAGAACAGAGCTCGAGGAAGATGAGCAATTGTGGTTAAAAATTATTTATTTATTTATTTTTTAGAAAATCGTTTCACTAGATTAGACTTTTATTCCTTGTGTGGGACATGTTAATTTTAAGTTAAGAATACTTTATCAATTTAATGGCTAGAGTCGTATCAAGATACCAGAATATTACAGATATTTCTGTAAGCAACTGATTAAACAATTCGATGAAAAAAGGACGAACAATTATAAGAACTCTGACATTGAGTTTATTCTGCAGAAGCAGTTGCTTTTTTGCTTAAAAATGACAAATAACAAAAACAGTAAACAAAAGAACAAAAATATGATGTGCACACAAACATTGCATCATCCACCAGGATGCAGCCTTAACTAACTAAACTAACATGAAGAACAACAATTTGTTGATTCTGTCGTGAGGTTTTGTGATTCTGTTCCATGCAACTTCAAAGTGCAAAAATATGACTAATGGCGTATCATAAACATAAATAGCAAAGAGAAAATATAATGGCTTAATATTCATTATAAAACACACTCAAGCATTTGAGGATCCATTTAAAAGTCTAATAACCCCTAGAAGGTATTAAATCTTATTTAATAGGGCCAATAGACAAAACATCATCAGAAACAGAGAGCTAATCAGTGTTACTAACATGAGGCTTGAAATAATGATATCTTCGGTACGCTTCGCTCTGTCTCATTGAGTGCTCATTAAAATTAAAATGAGAATATGAAACACTACAGCCAAATTCATGTATCTCTGTAATGGTGATTTGCAGAAATGTGATACAAAATATGAATGTAATGCAATCATTTAAACGGTTAGTTCGCCCAAAAATGAAAATGATCCCTTCATTTATTTACCGTAGGTGTATGTGATCTTCTGTCACCCAAACACGATCAGAGTTATATTAAAAAAAAAAATATTCCCAGCTTTATCATGCTTTTTCTTTAGGCTTCAAAATCTCAGTTATTATTCACTCCCGTTATAAAGCTTGGAAGGAAAATATGAGTGAATGAGATGAAATATCATTGAGAGGTGACAGAAGTGTTTATATCCAGAAACTACGCAGGGTGCGAGCGATCCGTCATGAATCGGAGGATCAGGTCTGTGGGATAAGGGAGCTGCCAGCCCATCATTTCTCCACCCTATCCTGCATAAAAAGTGTTGAATATTGAGTATGTCACATACTATTTAGGATGGATAGTATGCATTGAGATGCAGGCACTGTCTTTACAGCACATGGAGTGCGATAATGCACAGAGAATATAACCAATTTAAACACCATCACTTCAAATTAGTTCTTAAATTTCGCTCTTAATGAGAGCTCTGTAGTCTCACCTAGAGCGTTCGAATATTTTCATGACATTTAATTCGTAAAAAGAATTTTCTTTGATTCTCGAACTGGTTCCTAGGCTCAGCTGTCTATCACTGTTAGTGTTGTAGTGCTCCAGACCGATTTGTTGAAGGTCTCGGTCTTGTCGTGGTCTCAGACTAAAAGGACTCAGGATTTTTTTTCAAGACTGTTCAAGATCACAATTGATATCTCTAAATTGCCGTTGTATCGTCTGATTTAGTCATTGATTTGATTGGAAGTAAAACTTCCTACTTCAAATGTAATCAATTACTTATTTCTAATTTCATTTATTTTGTTACTGTTTTGCCGGGTCAGAAATTAACAAGGGATTGTGTCAAAAATGTCACTAAAATTAATGCAAATGCCCACAAAACTCAAGATATGATTGCAAAAAAGTATTGTATAATATCTTGATATTTATATTATAACATATGATTTCATTAAACAATATCACAAGAAAGAGGGCTGTGTTCACAAATATGAGCACAATCGCAGACGTGATAGTTTTTTTTTCTTACAAATGTTCAATAAACAAAAAACATTAATCTCAACATTATTTATGCATTTGTAATTGTACCAATTCAGAAGCTTCTTCTGTTCCACCTCTGCAGAGTTCAGATGAATTTAGTTGTTAGTGATTTCAGTTGAATGGTATCAGCTCTATATAGTGTCTTATTACTGTAAATGTAATTACTGACATTTCTCATGCAGGAAATGTAGATATTTCAGATGAATTTGAGGAGCGCTAGTCTTGTCTTGGTCTCGGATTAGGTGGTCTTGACTACAACACTACTGTTACCTGGAAAACTTTTACCCGGATTGGGCCATGCTGGAAGCCAAAAACCTGGAAGTCAAGTCAAGTCACCTTTACTTATATAGCGCTTTTTACAATGCAAATTGTGGCAAAGCAGCTTTACATTAATAATTGGCAAATAATTTTGGCTGAACAGCAGCTCCCAAAGAAAATGGTGTCATTGTCCAGATTATTCTATATATTATTGATTCATTCCGTTGCAAAGATCAATAGTTATTAGTCTAGTTAATTGATGTATATCAGCACTGGAGAAAACAGTGACGTAATCGTCCGGCTCAGCTCAGTTCACATACAACGGCGCCAATGCAGGCATATCAAAAACACTGATGAATATCAAGTGTCCCCGACCAAGCAAGACAAAGGCAACAGCGGCAAGAACCAAAACTCCAACAGATGGAGAAAAAAACCTTGGGACAAACCAGGCTTAGTCGGGGGGCCAGTTCTCCTCTGGCCAACAGTGAACACTTGTCCGATACTCAGGCAGAGTTACAGGTCATTAAACCGATTTCGAATCGCAACAGTCCAGTTCCATCTAGTTTAAGATCTTTTGTGAAAATGGCTAATGCTCTCAGTCACAGGCGATCCGTGCTCCAATCCAGAAGGGGGCGCATGCATTAACACAGCACTGTTTGCTAACTGCCACAACAGGACAAGTA
>CM076082.1:38705000-38870000 GCA_038088235.1 Zacco platypus | reverse complement strand
CCTGCTGCAAGCTCTGTTTATTTGCCCCTGATTCACTGCTACAAATGTTCACAAATGTCTCTTTTAAATAAACCTCTAAAAAAGATTTTTCTGCTGATAGTTTTTGCTTCTTGTTCTCAAAATTCAGCTATCTGTAATGATTATGTGTAATGGGGTTCAATGAGAACGGGAAGGAGGAGGCGGGAACCGGCGAACATTCAACGTAACTTTAATCAAATAAATAAACAATAAAACGGAAGTAAAATGGCGGCAGTTCCTCACGGCGACTGCCGCCCACACAAACATAATAAAAACACAACATAAAATCCAGGCCTGGTCCTCTCTCGTCCTTCACTGTCGTCGCTCCTCTTTTATGCTTCCGGAGCTCCTCCGTGAGAGACACGAGACCGGTGTAGCGCGCAGCTGACACTCATTATCACTCGCATCACCAGCCTTGCGCCGTTCCCTCACGGCTCTCGCCCGCCCTGCTCGTCACATTATGATTTTACATTAAAAAGAGGCGTGTTTGTGCTAAAATAAATGTCTACAATATTTCAGCATTTAATGATTAAACTGGATTGCAGGTGGAAAAGTCTTTCTATTAAACAAAAAAAAACCCTTCCTTCTAATTCAAACCTCACGGATGGTTACTCACGGACATATAATGTAGGAAACTGAGCTATGTGATACAGAAAGAAATATTGAAAAAATACATATATTAATGTACAAAAATCACTGTTAATGTCCAGAAAAATATGATATACCTCCTTATGTTATTTATGGTTCTAACAGTTTTTGTTTTTCATTATTATTCTGTGAAGCACAAAATGAGAAATGCTGAAGAATCAGGTCACACTTTGTACAAACATTCAAAATATCTCTCTTTTTTTGCTCTGACAAACATCAGGGAACATTCTCAGGACTTTAGCTAACGTTCTAACAAGGTTCTCTCAATGCACTGTAGTTTTTCGTCCACTAGAGGTCGCCAGTACAAAACAAAACTTGATGACGCCAAGTTTCAGCGTGGAATCTTGGGACGTGTGGTCTTCACCTCACCTTTCCGGTGGAAAAGAATCAGGATTCAACGGGTTGAAGGTCCAAATGTCAGTTTCAGTGCATCTTCAAAGAGCTCTACATGATCCCAGACGAAGAATAAGAGTCTTATTTAGAGAAACAATCGGCCATTAAACACCTTAAAGTGTCATTTTTGTTGTTGTTGTTGTTGTTAGATAGGTATAAGTTTGGAACAACCTCGAGGGTTAGACAATAATGGCAAAATCTTAATTTTGGTTGAACTATTCCTTTAAACCTGATCAAAGGCTGTTCACTTGCAGGAAGACGAGCTGTTCTCCATTTATGAAAACATCAATGTGCCTTTTGCTTATTATCGCCTATTCAGATGAAAGGACAAACAAAAGGAACTCCATCTCAGGAATCCTAATGATTGTTTACATAGCCCTGTGTATGTCGTTTGGAGCCTATATGTCGTCTCATTAACTTTAATGGATGCAAGAACGCCTCCTTTGAAAACGTCCCCCCAGAGATACGTTTACCTGGCTATATTGCTCCACACGCTCATATTTTTGACTGTATTTTGTGATGAATAGCGACATAAATCACTGCTGGCAGCCCGGTAAAACCTAAACTCTCATCCAGAAAAGACAGCATGTAAAATTAAGAGATGTAGAGAACAGCAATAAATCTCTCTTGGCTAGCCCTCTCTCTCGCTTTCTCTGTGGGAACAAAGTCATCAGTAACTCTTCCACTCTGTCCACTTTATCAGGTATGGTTTTATCTCAGACGGTCCATCATTCTTTCTCTTTCTTTGTTCATCCATCCGCTCTCACATTGAGTAAAACTAAAGACAAAATGACAATATGTCACTGCTAATCAAAACATATTTGATGTACAATATAAGCAGGTTAAAAAAATTCACTGTGGTTAGGACTATTTCAGAGTGACACAGCAGAAGAATGACTGATCTTTGAGCCTATACGGATTATAGATCTCAACTGACAGGTCAAAGTCAGCTGTGGAGATCACGGCTGGTTGATCGAACTTGACTTGGTTAAAGGGTTAGTACAGCCAAAAATTACATTTCTGTCATTAATTCCTCTCCCTCATGTCGTTCTACACCCGTAAGATCTTCGTTCATCTTCAGAACACAAATGAAGATATTTTTGATGAAATCTGATGGTTCAGTGATATAATCTTCTATATAATGAACACTTTCAATGTCCAGAAAGATACTAAAACATATTTAAATCAGTTCATGTGAGTACAGTGGTTCAACATTAATATTATAAAGAGACGAGAATACTTTTTGTGTGGCAAAAAAACAAAATAACGACTTTTCAACAATATCTAGTGATGGATGATTTCAACACACTGATTCATGAAGCTTTACGAATCTTTTGTTTCAAATCAGTGGTTTGGATCACGTAAACGAAGCCTCTTTACTGAAATTGACTTTGGGGCTCTGAACCACTGATTCGAAACAAAAGCTTCATAAATCAGTTTTGTGAAATCGTCCATCACTAGACATTTTTGAAAAGTCGATGTTTTGTTTTTTTGGCGCTTTATAATATTATGGTAGAACCACTGTACTCACATGAACCGTTTTATTTTTCATTTATTTATTTCAAAAAGGAACAGTGTACATTAATCAACATACATGAATGTAAATGTACCCTGTAACGGAGTTCTTAAGTACGGGAAGAACGGGGTGGGAATCGGCAAACATTCAACGTAACTTTAATCAAATAAATAATCAAACAATAAAACAAAAGTGAAATGGCGGCAGTTCCTCACGGAGACTGCCGCCCACACAAACAAAATAAAACACAACATAAAATCCAGGCCTGGTCCTCTCTCGTCCTTCACTGTCGTCGCTCCACTTTTATGCTTCCGGAGCTCCTCCGTGAGAGACACGAGACCGGTGTAGCGCGCAGCTTACGCTCATTATCACTCGCATCACCGGCCTCGCACCGTTCCCTCACGGCTCTCGCCCGCCCTGCTCGTCACATACCCAAATTAGCCCAAAGGCTAGTTTTCATTAGTAGTCCCTTTGCCAGATGTTATTAGGCGTAAAAACTATAGAAAAGTTAAAATTTTTAATATGTCTTTGGTAGCTTTCTGAATCATTGACATTGATCAGGCAATAGAGCCCTCCCTGAGCAATATGATTTCATCAAAAATATCTAAATTTGTGTTCCAAAGATGAACGAAGGTCTTATGGGTCTAGAATGACATAACCCTTTAAGATTTTTTCTGCAGGTTACCTAGTTACGCCAGTAGGTGGCGACACGTGGACTAACTGTATAATGAGAGAGAGAACTACTTTATTCAAAAAAATGTGTCAACTCCTATTGGCGAGAAATGTGGTTGGGAACCCCTGAAATAAGGCACTGTTTGAAGGGACAGTGGTGTCTGAAACCATAGTGAACGTTATGTAGTGCACTCGTTAAATCCCATAATGCGACGCAACTGATAGGTCACATGATAGTGAGAACCTGGAGAAATATGGCTGGATTACCTTCACATTATATAGAATGTTCCTTTTTTAGGGTATTTTATTTTTTCAAAATAAGTACCTACTCATGAACCACTGTCTATTTGAGTGAGTCATTGAAATATTCAGAACGGTTTGTTCAAACACGCTTATTCGTTTAGGAACGGAACAAGCAACTTCCTTAATGAATGAATCATTGGATCATTCACAACCTATTTGTAATTAATGCAGGAACCAGAAGGACTAGGAGTGAATCATTGAATCAATCGCTTAACCGATTCATTCAACAACACTGAATAATTTAGGAAAGAAACAAGTGACTTTCTTTATGAATAAGTCATATCATCACATCAGAACATGATGTGTGGCGTGAGAGCGCATGATTTGTCAGACATAGCAACAGTAACTAAAGGCAGCGGGTCTTTGATTGATGTGCGGTGGCGGCCCACATGTCAAATTCTGCAGTGATTGCACTGTACTAAAGCTTTTGCTTGATTAAACCAAATCTAGTTCATTTATAGCATCAAATAAACATGAATGAACATCAGAAGGAATGTTGTTTCAAGCGCGGAAAGACGTGAGGACACACAATTTATCAAGTTCAAGTTCATCAACGTTAATCTACTAACTCCCCTGACTGCTTTGTAGGACAAAATGGCGGATTCGGGGTTATGATTGGTCAGATCGCCTGTCAATCAAACTGCCTCCGAAGGGTCAATTAATATTCGGTTCCAGAGTTCGTCATCTCACGCCAAGATACCCATGCCACATGTGGTCTCGCCTCTCGGTATATCTACTTCACAGAGAACGAGTTACGGGGGAAAATAACAGCAGGAGAAAATGTACAACAAAGACACCACTTATACCCAGAAGGAAAAAAATACTTTAACAACTCAAAAAAGAGAGCAGCATCAAAAGAAAAGGATGAAAGAGGCCAGTGAGGAGGACACAGGCGGGAACAAGCCTTCACCACTCACATGAAAGCGAGGGGGAAATGATCCAGGGTGGATTCTGGGCTCCTGACTCCTGAGGTGAGACGGGAAACAAGCGTTTACACCCACATGTCTTTCCACTCGAACGGATTGAATGTTCTTCAGAGATTAATCACCATGATGTATGGCCACATCTCATTAATAAATGAAAAGGCTGAAACAACAACATTAAAAAAAAGACTCATTAGAAGAGAAGCTATTCAGATACTACCAGCTTACAGCATACTATTAAAGCTTTTATTAATGAATTAGTTTTTATGTTAATTTTAGTTGTTTTTATCATTTTTATTATTTTTTTCTAAATATGTCTATATAGTTTTAATTCTTTTTTTTCAGTTTCTTATGTAAATCATATTTTTAATATTTTATTTTATTTCAAGTAATGAAAATGCATTTTTTTATGGTCTTAGTTAACTGTAATATAATAATAACCCAAATTCACAGTATGAGCATAGAATATCTGACCTATTTACCAAAATGTGCAGCGTATGCAACGCATTCACAGTATGAATGAACCAATATGTGCTTTTCCTTCTTGAATCAAGATATTTTACACAAAAAAAGTCAATAGTGCATTTGACAAATGTGTTTAAAATGATGTTCCACATTAGATGACTCATGATGGGTGTCCACAATGTTTAGATCACGTGACTTGCAATTTAATAAACGTCCGTGCTCACAACCTTCAGACAGAATGACCTCAATTTCCAACATATTTAGAAAATTTAGACTTTAGGTCTGTCAATCGATTATGTTTTTTTATCCCATTACTCACTTTGCATGCTGAATAATTCATTAAATGTAAATCTTACTGGCACGGCAAAAGGCTTTACATTGCCAAAGCATTGGTAAGATTAATCACAGTTATTCACATATTTCAATATTTGCTAAAAAAAAGCCCCTGAATGAATATTTCAAAAAACATTATTATGGCAAACGATGAATCTCACAGATTCAAAAATTGGTAGTATCACACATTTTATTGATTCTCCAGAGCTGGTGGGGGCAGTAGAGAGACTAATGCTGACATTCCAGTTGTTATGTAAAGTATAGTTCACTTTTTACGTGTACGCGAAGGTCAGCGTACAGTGCGTGTGATGCAAATTCCATCATCAGTAGACTACACGCGAACTGTACTATGGATTTTTGTAACCGCGCATACTTGTACGCCCAAGTCACCCATCCACATTTAATTGTTTTTGCAGTGAATTAGTTTATTCACAAGGTGGCAACTCTGGGGGCATCGATTCACAAGGTATTCAAAGAAAACCTGCATAAACAGAACAGACCGGAACACATGCAAGCTACTGTGACGATGGAGGCCTGTATAGACGAGAGATTGTGCGAAGAGGTTAGAAACTACAACCATAACATAAAAGAATACAAAGATGTTTACATGGGTTGTAACTCGTGGTGAGAGATTGCTAAAAACCGCATCGAACACCTGTGTACGCGTACGTGTCGAATGAAGTATACTTTGCAAAGCTGTGGTAGTGCACGCGTAAAAAAAACACAAAGTGTACCGGCTTAAGGCAAATACGAGCCAGTGAAGCAAAAGGCATGTGTTTACTCTGTGCACCTGCAGAAACAGTCAATATTTGATTAGGAATCCTTCAGACATGAAGTTACCTGCTGTTGTAAGTTACAGCGATACAAACGTGATGTGATTGTGTTTTGAGAGCTGACATTTTTCCTTGGCTGTATTGACACTGGCAACCAATTGTGATTTTTTTATTTATTTTTTTCTCAAATATCTGCAGGGGGATTCCAACGTTTGAATCACGGAGGCACTACATTGGTGAGTGATCGATACAAGCGAGAGATTAATATTGTATGTGTTTTTTAGGGATTTGTTTTAGAAATATTGAATTAGCAGTTGCAGTAACCCTGTTTTAATTAGTTATGAGCCGAATGGGAAGTAGTGCGACCAAGGTCAGGTTTTCTCTCAAGTTTCTTCATCCACATGCCATTTGAGATTGAATTCAACCATGAGTGACACTTGACTACATTGTATTACAAAATTAATCCTGCACAGTAAATGCTTGCAATATGCACAGTATATGAATTTGATGAATTCGACATGCAAGCAGTCATTTGGCTCAGTTGCAAAGGACTTCATTGCATCTTAAAATTCGTTTATATATATATATATATATATATATATAATGCTAATATCGCTTTAACAGTTTAGCTCTAATAGACAATTGGAGACAATTGATAATTGTATTTTATATGAGTGCTTTTTTTTTTTATTAATATAGCAAAATTAAACAGGTGTTTACTTTCACAACCTACTGACTAGGCAGCGCAACATTGCATTTTAATATCATATTCATATGTGACACATAGATCTTAAAATATAAAAAAAAACGCACTTTTTTATTAGATCTAGTTTTATTTTATTACAATATCATACGTGAACATGCATAGGATCATTTTAAATTGTCAGTGTTTTTAAAACTTTTCATAATGTTTTCCTTAAAATAATAGTCTTCAGTCAGTATCACTTTCTATCATGTCTTTTTTAATAGTGTAGCTCTGTTAGGCCTTTTACGTTTTTATTTTTTTATGTTTTTATCCAAAGTGACTTAATCCAAGGGAAGTAACTATAAAAGCAGTGTTATAATAACAAATTTACATAAATACAAATACCCCAAAAGTGTGTTTGTGAGTGTGTGTATGCGTTTTTGTGATTTATGAGGACACAAATTTGTATAATGACATGGGTATTACACTGGTATTATGACGTAAACATGAAATATGAGGACATTTCATGAGTCCTCATATTTAAAATTGCTTTAAAAACATAAACAATGTTTTATTAAAAATGTAAAAATGCAGAATGTTTTGTGTGATGAGTAGGTTTAGGGGTAGAGTTAGTGTAGGGCGACAGAATGTACAGTTTGTACAGTATAAAAACCATTACGCCTATGGAATGTCCCCATAAACCATGAAAACACAACGTGTGTGTGTGTTTAAGTATTTAAAGGCTGGTTAATCAATAAAGTGCTCCTAGAAGTGTGTTTTTAGTAGATTCTGCTGTTTAGATGGTTTGTGCGTCTTTCCATCACTGAGGGACAGTTAGTTGTGAGGGATTATGAAAGTGACCTTGTACCAGGCTGAGATGCTGATGTCTCTGGAACTGAGTGCCCATGATCAAAGTTGTCAGATTTCAAATCGCATGCTGCCATTGAGATGAACGAGAATGCCAACGGCTAGCTCTCTCTAGGTATTTTATTCTCCTTGAGGAAATCAACAGTACAAACATCAGTTAGTATTACATTTGACGAATCGTGTGACATTGTGAAGGTTTTTTTTTTGTATCAGTCTAAAACATTTCATCTTGTTTGATCCAATTACAGCTTAATGTGAATTTATATATATATATATATATATATATATATATATATATATATATATATATAACGAAAGAAAGTCCCTAAAATTCAAGATGTATGAGTTTTTGGTCTCATATTTAGATCATATGAGTTAAGCAATATCACATGAGTAATCACATATCACATATCGCCTATATATCGAGTGCAAATGCAATTCTGATTTTAACAGTTCAGTGACTAATAAGTTAATGTTGTTATTTTAGACTATTATTTTGCTCTTATTGTTACTTTCCATTTTGTTAAATTTTGCCTAAGAAAATTTAAAGACGTTTCATTTCTGAATCCGTGTTTTGAACGAACCGAGTGAAACCATTGATTCAGTGGACCATTCAGACTTGTTGGACTTGAAGCGGCACTACAGAGACCGATCTATTGTTGTATGACATCAATGTACAGCCAGAGCAATTCAAAAATATCTTGTGATACTTTGATGTCATGCGTGGATCGGTATGTATGGCGGCGCTTCAAGTCCAACAAGCCTGAAGAGAACCATCTACTTCACTCCTGAATTAATGAGCCGTTTGAATGAATGAATGAACGACTTAATCATGAAGACATTCACCGCCACCTACTGGCAGATTTATTTTCTTATTTAGAGTCTAATTTTATTCATATTTCCATATTAGCCTAATTAAAAATTTAATTAATTAATTAATTAATTAATTAATTAAATAGCTTAATAGGAATAATCAGTCATCATTTACTCAACCTCATGCCCCAAAAGTTCACGTGTAATACATTTTGTGTTGAATCAAATAAAATATTTCTTTCTGAAGCTTTCTGAACTTTTCGCCTTTCATATCGTTTTTTTCGAAAACTATGAATTCGGACGTACTATTTTTCGCATACCAGCAATTGTCGTGGGAATCAGGGGGATGCTAACTTTCGGGTTGGCCACCAAAAATACGTCATCGCTGCAGCACTCGTTTAAATAATTGAACAATATAATTGTAACACCCAGGGAAGACAGGAGACGAGGGTAGACGAAAAACAAACAGGTTTATTCCAAGTGGTAACGAAGAACATGCGTACAGCGACGGGCTGGTGACGGGCTGACGGGTCGAGGTGGCAATACGGGCCTGGAGGCCTGAAGTGGAGCTGGGGACTCCGCCTCAAGCTGGGCTGGTGGAAGGGAAGCCCGAGGTGCTGGTGAGGAGCCGCATGGAGCGAGCGGCGGGGGCAGAGCCGAGGAGCTTACCGACAGCAGGGGGACCAACGGATCCAGGGGGCTGGCCGTAACCAGCGATGGCGACGGGACTGGGAAGACAGGCAGGGGAACCGACGGAAGGCTTCCGGACGGGAGCAGAAGTGGAGATGAAGGTTGAAGGGTGGGGATTTGGGTGGGGATTGGATCCGCGGTCCACAGGTCTATAGGGCAGCGGGTCGCTCCTGGCTCTGAGATGGGCTGATCCCCTCGCTTCGCCAACGGGGCCCCGAAGTCGTCTACGTCCATTCCGACCTCGGAGCGCACCCCGGGCTTCCATGCTGAGACGGAGCGTCCATCCTTACGGCACATCCAGACCCAGTAATCCAGATGCGGATGAGCCTCCAGGCTCAGCAGGATTTGCAGAGTGGGTGAGTCCATCTTGAGAATTTTATCTCGCGTTGAGAGGTCTGTTATTCTGTAACACCGAGGGAAGACAGGAGACGAGGGGAGACGAAAAACAAACAGGTTTAATCCAAGTGGTAACGAAGAACATGCGTACAGTGTGCTACAAGCACAAACAATAACAGACAATGAAGAGCGGACAGGCAGGAACTTAAATACACACTGATGACGAAGACTAAACGAGGACAGCTGACAAGACTTAACTAATTAGACATGATGATTGACTAGAACTAAACATGACAAGACTGTGACTGTGACAATAATAAACTGTTTTTATGTACCTGAATCGTATTCACTGTAAACCAGAACAGTGACAAACCAAATGGAATTAGTTTATTTCACTCAAATATTACTGAAAGTTCATTGTACGTACTAGAAAAACAGTTAAACTCCATGACTGATTATATCCGACTGAACTTAAACAGAATGAGGTCTTGTTCCCAGCATGTTTTGCGTCATATCACATAATGAGAATACATGTTGAAATTAAGTGTTATTTTTGTGTGTTTTTGCGCAAGATTATGAGTTAAGTGTCTAATCTTGGGATTAATAGAACATAATACACATTATGAGAATACAATTCTCACTATTAAGCTGCTTATTAGCATGCATATTACTAGGATATTGACTGTTTATTAGTACTTATAAAGCACATATACATGCATGACCATATTCTACATCCAATAATCCTACACAATACCTAAACTTTACCACTTTACTTAGGAGTTTATTGAGGCAAAAGTCATAAAAATTAGACCCTAATCTAAAGTGTGACCAAAATTTCAGTTTGTGTAGTACAAATCAAAATTTGAAGTTCTGCTAACTCAATTTTGGAGAATTTAAAAAAATTGAGGCAAAAGTTTTTGATTTCTTCTAACTTATTAGTGTTTCTGAAATTCTGTTATACCATTTTATGGAAATGCTTCCTTAAATTACATATTCATATTTCAAGAGTTACAGAGATCATATGGTCCTGAACATGAATGATCCAGCTGGAGTTTTACTTGCAGCGTCCCATGGGGACGGAGGTCAACGCTGAAGTTCCGGGAAGATGGACTTCATCTGTCAGTGCTCCTCCTTTTAGTCTTGTCTCATAAATTTCAAAAAACATGTTGTGCTTTTTCACCCGATCACTGTGGTGCTGATGGAAAGGAGCCAGGTGAGAAAGAGAGAGACTGAAAAGGGGAGATTAAAGGACTGAGAGAAGGGGAAAGACAGAGGGGAAGGTGGAGGGGAACTTTCTGCCCAGGTTAGCAGTTGGCAGGTCAGTCACAGACTAAGGTTTGGAACAGTGACAGTGATAGGAATAATATGTTTTATTCAAAAGGATGAAACAGCAAGTGGGGCCGCCGAAGCTCTCAGCGATTCAGACTTCTTGTCATTTGCTGGGGTTCAATTAAGCTGCAAAGTATCAGGTTGACGTGAGGAGAGAGCAAAAGAGGGGAGAGATGGCAAGGGAAGCCAAGTATATACCGACACAGCAGCTGTGAGAAAGCAAACCTCGAAGGAAGGCCACTGAGGATTGAAATTCCCTCATTTTCCATTGTAGCTTTGTCCTCTCACGTTGCAGGTACATTCTTAAAAGTAAAGGTTCTTGATTGATGGATCCATGAAGAACACTCCATTCTTTATACTGAAAAAAGGTTATGTACTTTATTAATAAAATGTTCTTTACTCTAAGAAAAAAGTTAATTTTTACACATTTTTACGCACCGCTCTGATTGTTGTTAGGATGAAAAAAACGTTTAAATGTTACATTTGCACACTAGTTTGCCTCAGCGGTCCAACACAGTGCTCGTCACTGTCACAATGCGTGAGATGGCCAATCAAATGACAGAAGGTGGGGCTAACTGGAGTGAGAAACACCAATGATAGGAAAAGCCCCGCCCTCCACATTGACTGGATTGATTACGTGTTTGTGACGGTAGAGAAAAGGGGCAGTTTCTGTCTTTGGTAAACTGCAGTTTAAAGTCTTAAACCCCCGAAATCAAAAGTTTTTTAAATTTTAGTATGAATATGTTAGCCTTAAGGTTATGAATAAGCTGGTGCGTTCCAATGACAATATTCGCATTTCGGAGATGTAAGCATCCAAAGTCTTGGATGGATCACAGATTTTCATGACTTCAGCTTCTCATTAGATCTTCTGTCCAATCAAATGCTCTCTAGAATCTAAAGCGTCCCGCCCCGTACATTATAAGACGCTGAAGCTACTGTGGGGAATGGCACATAGTGTACTATATAGGGCATAGGGAACGATTAAGACAGATTTGGCCAAGTTGTGCTCCTCAAACCGTTCCTACTTTGTGTCAGGAGCATTATCCTGCTGAAAGAGCCACGGCCACCGGGGAACACCGATTCCATGAAAGGAAGTATGTGGTCTGCAACAATAATAATTTACTCTTATAATTGCACTGACTATTCACTGCTTGCACTACTACTGCACTGTTGCTGTTTTGCACTGCTATCTTCATGAGTCACTTTATTTATTTTTTTGTTGTTGTTGTGATTGTTAATTGTTACCTTGTTACATGTATACATCTAGGGTCTGAGAGTAACGACATTTCAATTCTCTGTATGTATGTGCTGTATATATGGCAGAAGTGACAATAAAGTAGACTTTGACTTTGACTTTGACTTTGACAATCCTCAGGTAGGTGGTACGTGTCAAAGTGACGTCCACATGGACGGCAGGACCCAAGGTTTCCCAGCAGAACGTTGACCAAAGCGTCACACTGCCTCCACCGGCTCGCCTTCCTCCCATAGTTCATCCTGGTGTCACGTGTTCCCCAGGTAAGAGACGCACACGCACCCGGACGTCCACGTGATGTAAAAGAAAACATGATTCATCAGACCAGGCTACATTCTTCCATTGCTTTCGGCGGTGGACAGGGGTCAGTATGGGGACTGGTCTGCAGCTCCATATGCAACAATCTGATGTATTCTGACACGTTTCTATCAGAACCAGCATTAACTTCTTGAGCGATTTGAGCCGCAGGAGCTCGTCTGTTGGATCGGACCACACGGGTCAGCCTCGGCCCTGTCTCCGGTTCACCACCGTTCCTTCCTCGGACCACTTTTGATAGATTCTGACCACTGCAGACCGGGAACACCCCACAAGAGCTGCAGTTTTGGAGATGCTCTGATCCAGTCGTCTAGTCATGACAATTTGGCCCTCGTCAAACTCGCTCACATCCTTACGCTTGCCCATTATTCCTGCTTCTAACATCAACTTTGAGGACAAAATGTTCACTTGTTGCCTAATAGATCCCACCACTAACAGATAATCAGTGTGATTCACTTCACCTGTCAGTGTCATATGTCTGATCGGTGTGTGTCTGTATATATTTTATATTATATTACATTATATTATATTATATTATATTATATTACATTATGTTATATTATGAGGACTTTGTCTCCTCATTTTACAGCACACCACTGGTTCAAGGTAGTTGCTCAAGAAACCCTTGTGCGACAATGTGTTTAAGAATGAAATTGTGTGATTTTAACAACATTTTGTACTCTAAATTGGATAAAAAATGCAAAAATAATTCATTTTTAAAACTGAACACTGAGCGTCATGCATCCGTAAATATCCAACCGAGGTCATTGTCAGTCTCATTTCAAGCATCGACTCTTTCTCCAATTCCTCTTCCTCATCCACAGCTTTGGAACGCTTCTCTTTCCCTCCTCGCTGACTGACAGGATCACTACTTGTCCTACTATCCACTCTCGCTTTGTACTTTCTCCAGCCCCCCCCTCCCCCCTCTGGAACTGTGTTCTTCGCACTGCGGAACCGAATGGAAATTATTGAATCCGAGGAAGTTTCAATGCATCACAACTATCTCCTCGCACACTCACTCAGGTTCATCTGCATTCCAGCTGTACGTCAATCGCCCCCTCCACTTCCATTTATTCTAACGGTAAAGATAAAGTGCTGCCAGCAGGACAGGAAATATAATTTTGCATTCTCTCTTTGTCTCACTAAGTTTATCCTTAGTGGACGTGTACATGCTCCGGAATGGGGAGTTGACCTTATAGCTCGGGTCATAAGAAAGCTAGATTTGTTTTTTGTTTTTTTGTCAGTAGTCAATAGACAGCTATGAGAAAATGGATATATATGTGCAAATCTGAATTTTCAGCAGAATTTTTAAGCAGCAAAATTATTATTAATAGGCTAATTGATGTGTCTTGAGCAGCAAATCAGCATATTATAATGATTTCTGAAGGATCATGTGACACTGAAGACTGGAGGAATGATGCTGGAAATTCAGCTTTGATCACTGGATATAAATTACATTTTAAAATAAATTAGAAAACAGTTATTTTAAATTGTAATAATATTTATTAATAATACTATGTCAAATAAATGCAGTCTTGGAGAGCATAAGAGTCTTTTAAAAAAAATAATAATAATAATAAAAAAATTTAATGATTATCGCTAGTGTATAAAATATTTTTTTTATATAAGACCCAAAGGTTTTCCTCAATAGCTTTTGCTTAAATATGTATATTTGGACCGTACATTTTATTTTTGTAGTTTTGTTGAACTGTTGTGTAGGTGTGTAGCCTGTTATGGTGTTTCTGTGGAATTTGAGTAGCACGCATTCAGAATATAAAGTCGTTCACAAATCCATTTTTGCTCTAACATCTTATTCAATCTTTTTTTTTCAGTCACAAAACACAGGAGATCCTATGGAGTCTGGTGTCATTGATGCAGCAGCAAGTTTAAAGCTGCAGTCCGTAACTTTTTCTTTTATAAAAAATTATCCAAAATCAATTTTTCAGCAAGTACATAAACAGCCAGTGTTCAAATCCAAATCCATCTCCTTACCTTAGCCCGATTCACAACGGTAAGCTTGTAATAATGTTTTGTAATTCGTACTGGTGGGTTTCCGCGGGAAATTTAAGCGTGCAGCCATTCGTCTTTGTGTCACTGCGTCACGTCTCTTTACATAAAGAACGAGTCCCAGCTATATTGCATGTGCATTTATAGCCTTTTCTCACAGCAGCTGGAATAATTAAACTTGTGACGTATTGTATGATATGACAAAAATAACGTTAGAAATTAGACTGTACAGAAACTGAAATCTACTGGTAACACTAATACACATAGTCAGTGTGAGAACAAAGTAAAACAATAATAGTAATTTGCACAATTTGATGTGATATGAGCTAAGCGATCGTTAGATTTAATCTCTATTGGCAGTGCAATTTATTGTAATGCTTTTTTTTTCTTAGTTGGTCAGAACAAAAGTGGTAGATTTGTTACTTACTTGTTCCGATGACATTTTGCGGTGAAAATTCTTATTTTGGTCACTTTCAAGACAACAATCTGTATCCACCGGTGAGGTGACTGACAGCAAACATTCTCCTCAAAACATCTGCGCTGAGGAGCCGTGCCGAATCACAACCCACTGAAGATGATAATTCCACAAATAACTGCACATTTACATTTAGGCATTTAGCAGACGATTTTAGCCAAAGCGACTTACAAGTGACTTACAACTGCAATTGCAGGTTTTGAACAGAGATGGCGACAAAGAGGCAAAAGTTACAGACTGCAGCTTTAAATATAAAAATTCATTTTAAGATTGATTAAAAATTAATTTTACTTGCGATTTAAACTGCAATTGCAGGTTTTGAACAGAGATGGCGACAAAGAGGCAAAACTTACAGACTGCAGCTTTAAATATAAAAATTCATTTTAAGATTAATTAAATTAATTTTACTTGCGACTTACAACTGCAATTGCAGGTTTTGAACAGAGATGACGACAAAGAGGCAAAACTTACAGACTGCTACTTTAAATATAAAAATTAATTTTAAGATTGATTAAAAATTAATTTTACTTGCGATTTACAACTGCAATTGCCGGTTTTGAACAGAGATGGCGACAAAGAGACAAAACTTACAGACTGCAGCTTTAAATATAAAAATTAATTTTAAGATTAATTAAAATTAATTTTACTTGCGACTTACAACTGCAATTGCAAGTTTTGAACAGAGATGGCGACAAAGACGCAAAACTTACAGGCTGCAGCTTTAAATATAAAAATTAATTTTAAGATTAATTAAAAATTAATTTTACTTGCGACTTACAACTGCAATTGCAGGTTTTGAACAGAGATGGCGAAAAAGAGGCAAAACTTACAGACTGCAGCTTTAAATATAAAAATTCATTTTAAGATTAATTAAAAATTAATTTTACTTGCGATTTAAACTGCAATTGCAGGTTTTGAACAGAGATGGCGACAAAGAGGCAAAACTTACAGACTGCAGCCTTAAATATAAAAATTAATTTTAAGATTAATTAAAAATTCTTTTTACTTGCGACTTACAACTGCAATTGCAGGTTTTGAACAGAGATGACGACAAAGAGGCAAAACTTACAGACTGCAGCTTTAAATATAAAAATTCATTTTAAGATTAATTAAAAATTAATTTTACTTGCGACTTACAACTGCAATTGCAGGTTTTGAACAGAGATGGCGACAAAGAGGCAAAACTTACAGACTGCAGCCTTAAATATAAAAATTAATTTTAAGATTAATTAAAAATTCTTTTTACTTGCGACTTACAACTGCAATTGCAGGTTTTGAACAGAGATGGCGACAAAGAGGCAAAACTTACAGACTGCAGCTTTAAATATAAAAATTCATTTTAAGATTAATTAAAAATTAATTTTACTTGCGATTTAAACTGCAATTGCAGGTTTTGAACAGAGATGGCGACAAAGAGGCAAAACTTACAGACTGCAGCTTTAAATATAAAAATTAATTTTAAGAGCCACAGCAGAAGGAACGCTTATCAGTGAATAACAACTTTGCATGGCTTCAGAACACATGGAAGATGGTGCACCAATTGTATGTTACTCTGTTTTTCAGAGTTTGATTGACTTTGATTTGATGTAAAAAGCAGCCTGCAAAACCCATTCTGTAGTCCACAGCGGGAGGAAAAAAATGTTGTGACAAGAGGGTGAATAGATGACAGAATTTTCATTTTTGGGTGCCCTATTTTAGCTAACTATTTAAGGCCTGATCCAGTTGTTGTACTGTGATGTGCTGTGCGTCTTATCAGTTTATTGAACTATAACACATGCACAGCTGGATTCGAAAGCAGAGGTTAAGTGAAGCAGCTCCTGTCACATGCTGACTGATGCCCCCTGCTGGCAAATAACGATCACTCTCTTCATTTAAAGCTGCAGCTCAAATCATCCTTTATTTTTATTGTGCTTTATAGAAATTGTTTCAAAGCGGCTTAACAATAATGAACAGGAAAATATCCAGAGTTAAACTCCAGTAAAAATGAGACAAACTCAAATTGTGCTGTAAAGCAGCTGTAGCAAGATAATACTGTCATTATTTAGCTCAATTCAGTTCAGAGATGATTCTGTTCATTCATTATAAAATAAGTTCAGCTCTACTGAAGACATCAGACATCCCAAATCAGACATGAGGGACAAGTTTAGGCTTAAAACCAGGGTTAGGTGCTTCTACATCAGTGTTATTCACCTATCATTTCCCTCTGATTTTAAAGATAAGTTATGAGTAAGGATAGGTTTACGGATAGGGAAAGACTAAATTTTCAATCGGGAATGCTGCAAAATATGTTGATCCAGGGCTGGTAGGTTACTTTTAAAATGTATTTCACTACAGATTACAAAATACATGCTTTAAAAAGTAATTTGTAACGTATTTCGTTACATTACTCAAGTTTAGTAACTTAATCTAAATACTTTAGAATACTTTGGAATACTAATAAGTGTGGAACAAACACAAAAAAGGTCATTGCAAGTTTTTATCTCACAATTCTGACTTTTTCCCTCAGAATTGAGTGATATAAAGTTGCAATTGTGAGTTATAAAGTCAGAATTATGAGATATAAACTGACAATATTGAGAAAAGTCAAAATTATGATAAGATCACAATATTGAGAAAAGTCAAAATTATGAGATATAAACTCACAATATTGAGAAAAGTCAGCATTATGACATTTAACTCACATACTAAATTCACAATTGCAAGAAAAAAGTCAGTATTGCAAGTTCATATCTCCCAATTCTGACTTTATAACTTGCAATTGTGAGTTTAAATCTCGCAATTCTGAGAAAAAGAAGTCAGAATTGTGAAATGCAAACTCACAATTGTGAGGGAAAAAAACAAATTGTGTGAAAAAGTTGCAGTGACGAGTGAATTATAAAATGACTCACAAACAACTATCACAAAACATGATCTAAAACACTTTTCAGATGTAACTGTAATCTGATTACCACCCATTTAAAATGTAACTGTAATGAAATACAGTTACTCAAATTTTGTATTATAAATACGTAACTAAGTTACTTGTATTTTGTTACTCCCCAACCCTGTCCACGAACTCGTCTTACTAATTAAATCACAGCGACCAGCAGTTTACAAACCTCAGAAATTATTTTTAGAAAGAATATTAATTAAACAAGATTAATAAATAAAAAAATGTTAAATAATTAAACTAATTAATGAAAATGAAACTATGTTCAATGCAAGTCTTTTGACCTCTCAGGCCGAATCATTATTTTTTTGGTGGGGTTTATGTGCAGCTACGAACTGCTTGATTAATTGTATATTAAATAATAGTTTATCAAACAAACAAAAAAAGCTTTTTGACACCAAATTATGGGCATATACTCTAAGTGTGGAGTGTTTTTATGGCCACGTATTTTCACTATACAGTTATTGGCACAGTCATACAGCCATTGATGCGTTCTCAAAGAGTCTTGGCAGTAAACGCTCTGAGAACGAGCATCATTCAGTTCAGTGAAGATTATGGTTAAGAAGAGTTTTGCACATCCTTATTCACTTCATAGCTGTCACACGTCATCACCACATGGACTTTCAGTTTGTTGTTGTTTTTCATGTGTCACATGTTCCTTTGTTTGAATTCCCCGCCACAATCTGTTACCATGGACACTTTACTAATCACCACAGCTGATCCTCATCACTAATCTCGTTAATGTTCTCTGTGTATATAAGTTTGGTTCTGTTAATTCGTCTTTGTCTGGTTGTGTTCCTCTGTATCTTTCGGATATTCCTGTCTGGATTATTAAAGTTTACTGGTTTATATAATCTTCTTCCTCGTCGTGTGTATTTACACAGCTGAGCGTGACAATAGCAATGGGTAAGTTAGCTATTTTCTGTGATTGGGCAATAACTGTAAGAATAACAAAATGCAGTTTATGGTAAAATAATTTACACTACTAACCAATGTGTTCATGATTAAGCTAATAGACTCATTATGGGTTTGCAAACAGCGATGATGGTTTTTTTTGTGGGCAGAGCCTGACTGGTTGCAGAAAATGACGTCACGGAATAAAAGAATGAAAAAGTTAATTTTGAGTTTATATCTCACTATTCTGACTTTTTTTCTCACAAATCCGAGTTTATATCTCACATTTCTTAGTAGGTAAAATAGAATTGTTAGGCAGAATAACAAGTATATATCTAATTTCCTCAGAATATATGTTTAATATTAAGTTGGACTTTTTCCCCTCACTGAATTGTGATATAAACTCACATTTGCAAATTATAAAGTACAAAGTACGAAGAGAATTTTATTTTTGTGGGCTATGCCTAAAAGTCATTCATGTAAAATGTTATAGGTTTAAATATTATTTAATGCTGTAACTGCTGTGCATGTATGTCCCCAATGAACTGCATATGTAAATATTATGTAGACTTACTGTTTACGTCAAATTCATGCTATAATAGTAGATTAATCGTGACTTGCCATATAAACGTCTCCATTTAATTTCAAAGGGTGTTTTCAGCAACAGTATTTTGTAAAAAAAAAAGTCCCTATTGTTTGCATTCCGATTCTGACATCAAAAGACACAAACATTTTTCTCTTATTTTTCACATTTTCTTCCACTTGCTTCCGCTATTTTTCTGCAATCACCTCTGTGTTTTTATTACTCCGCAGATGAGCAAGGTATTTTATTGAACAGATAAATTGGCATATGTACACTGTAAAAAATGACAGCGATTTTAACGGTAAAATACTGTAAAAATGCTACGGTGAAAAACAGTTAATTGTTTTACAGAAACTTTCCGTACTATATACGGTGAAAAACTGTAATAGATCTAACGGTACGTGTAATGTCATTTCACGGTAAAATACCGTAAATTCACGTTCCTACAACACTCTGCATGATGCTTCACATTTGATGTATTTTCGCTGAAATATTAATGTTTTTTCCATTGCATTTTTTGCGTGTTTGTGTGAATTCTTTATGTTAGTATTGTCATTTTCAGCTTTTGGATAAGCTACTTATGATGAGCTTTGATTGATCACATGACTCTCATCACCACTGCGATTGGTGGCTGTCAGTATATTACAAATGTGCAAAACAGATATTAGTACTTCAATTTTTTTACTGTAAATTTAATATTTTTTTACAGTGTGTAAAATAAACAGTTATGAACCGTAATTATTATAAACCTTTAAATTATACGGTTTTGAACTGTAAATTATACCGCTGTCCCGTAAAACCTAAAATGTTACTACAATATTTTTTACGGTAAAGTAAAAAATATTGTAGTACTGTAGAACTGTAAATTATACCGCTGTCCCGTAAAACCTAAAATGTTACTACAATATTTTTTATGGTAAAGTTCAGGCAACCACAGCTGCCATTTTTTTTACCATAAATTTTACGGGGATTTACCTCTACCAGAGTTCAGTGTGGAGCATCATCTATTGCGAAGGCTCGTTTCGTTATGGTTGTTGTAGCGCTGTGCTGGAATTTATTTTCAAGGAAATACTATGTCTATTAATGGGTAAAGCTTCAGTCACATCTTCAGCTAGTCACATTGAGATCCTTTCCATCTGAACTGGTCATATCTCTTAAGCCTAGAGAATGTTTTATGGCCATATTCATCCGCACAGTCACGCAGAGCCGAAGCACACCCGAAGAAATGTTCTTCCGCAAAATGGATGCAGTTTTGTTGTTTAATCACTAGAGGGCCAAAAGTTACGGTATTTTTTTTTTAATATGATAACAAATAACGCTTTACAAAATCAGGACAGTTTTTGTACAATAACTGGAAGCCTCGGCACAATCAAGCTACAATTTTACGTTAAGAATAAGGTGAATTATTTTCAAAGAGATGCATGGAAATGTCTGAAACATACTACATTAGCATAAGAAAGCAAACACATCTTGCGACGCACAAGCTTAACTTAATGTGACGTTGCAAGTCTGAAACGTTTAAATGTGATCTTCATATAACACATCAAACAAAGTGAAATCTTTTGTTTAGACAATAGAAATCAACTTAACCTAACCTGAACTTGAATAATGCTTCAGCTCTCAATGGCACATCGTTATTGTAGATGTAGTTTCATTACATCTGCAGAATGAAGGCGTTTAAACAATTTTTTGACTGACAGGTGAGTTAATCTCGAGCACCTTCTCATTTTAACATAGTTCCACTTCACAGAGGGTCATTGAATAACTTTGAAAGATGAAAATGCATGGAAAAATACACATTCAGCGATAAATATGTAAAGGCTTGCAATTTCCTAGCTTTTTTTTATTTGGTTAATGCATGCGTGTCATGTATTTCCCTCTGCTTTTTCAGAGATCTGAATAGTATGTCATAATCAATTCTTCTGAAAGCACAACAACATTATGGATTTATTTTACACAAGCAGCAAAATGCATTATTAAGTCGTGTTGCAATAAAGATAAGAAATATGCCAGGCTGGCGAAAACAATTCTGACTCGTGAAGCCAAACGCGCGCGGCATCCAAAGCGACAGTCTCGGTCCAACATGGATAGAATAATATTCTAATGGAAATGTAACTATCAAATCAAAGACGTTCAGAAATGCAGACATATAGTTTTATTCAGTACTTGGAAACTCCAAATTGAATCACCGGGCCTTAAAAACCGTCTACTAACAGTCTATCTGCTAATAATACTGTAATGAAAGTTATTTGACACAAGTTACTTAGTAGAAAGTCTAAGGTGGACCATCGAAATGTAGTGTAACCGAACAAACATGCTGTGAGACGAGCTGCCAATGATAATGTGGAGGCATTTTCTCGTGACTCACATCAGGGCTTCAGGGAGCCTCGCGCCGGCATGACCTCCACATGAAAAACGTTGTCACGGATGGCTGATTTTATGAGGTCGCTGTGTAGCAAGAAAGCGGGAAATATACATGGTAGATTGTGAAAACGCTGAAAGCTGACATGCGTTACATAAAAATATAAGTGCAAGTGTTTGCAGAGACAGGTGTGCAACACGGTAAAGTATCCTTGATATGTTCACTTGATAATCATACATGCGCAGAATGAATTCTATAGCATTGCATACTCTGTAATTTGGTTGCTATAACACATCTTTGAAAACTGAACGTGCAAAACGAAGGGTAGAATTGTCATTATGTTTTCTAAAGGCCAATTTTTTTACATTTTTGCACCATTGAATGGGGTGCTTTTTTGAAAAGTCATCAGCAAATTAATAATAATAGGTAAATTATAATAATTATAGACCCTTTTGACAGGCTGATGATGCATTTTCACAATTATGAACATCGTTAGAAATGTAATATGCTTCCATAACGCTATACTTTGTGTTATATTATATGTTTAATGATTCTAATTGACCCTTCGCGGGGAGTTGATTGACAGGTGATCTGACCAATCGTAACCCAGAATCTGCCATTTTGTCCATCAAAGCAGTCAGGGGAGTTAGTAGATTAACGTTGGCGAACTTGAACAATTGTGTGTCCTCACGTCTTGAAACAACATTCCTTTTGATGTTCATTCATGTTTATTTGATGCTATAAATGAACTAGTATGAAGATCTGTCACGACACTAGACGCTATTTATTGATTAAACTTCTTTAAAAAATTATTTTAAATATGAAACTGTTTCATATCAAAAAGTAACCTGCTCTGTCTTGTCTGTCGACGTGTTGTCAGTGTCCTCTTTGCTCCAGGATGTATTTTTCACTGCGTGAGAACATGATGTGTGGCGTGAGAGTGGCATGGCTTGTCGGACATAGCAACAGTATCTAAAGGAGGCGGGTCTTTGCAAACGGTCAATTACAGCAGCGGAGGAAGTGACAGCAACTTTGACCTTCTCCTCTTCTGACTGCTAAATTTTTCTAGACTATCCCCGGTTTCACAGACACGGCTTAAGCTAAAATACAGCTTGTACTGATATATCTTAAAATATGTGCCATTGTTTTGTCTTAAGATGCACCCCAGTAATGCATTTTTCTAGTGAACTTTTATAAAAGCTACTTAACTGGCCTAACTGAACTAAGGCCTAATCCTTGTCTGTGAAACAGGGCCTATATGTGTTTTCTGGTAACACTTTAGTTTAGGGTCCAATTCTCACTATTAACTTGTTAGCATGCATATTACTAGGGTACTGGCTGATTTTTAGTACTTATGAAGCACATATTAATGCTTTATTCTGCATGACCATATTCTACATCCTTAAACCTAAACTAAACAACTACCGTATAACTATTAATTGTCACAGATCTGCCAGGCTCTCACACTCACCAATCACTGATCACTCACACCTGCACCTAATCATCCTCACTATTTAAGCACACACCTCACCTCACTTCAGTGTCCGGTCTCGTTCTTATGAAGAGGACTTCACTCAATGCAGCCTGATCTCCTTCTTCTCAAGTCTGACGTTTCTTCATCCTGGTGATTATCTCAAGTTCATGCTGACTATCCTTACCTGTTTGTTGAGGTGTGTGCTTCTCTCCATTACGGACATTGTTCATCCATCTTCTACATCTGTGAGACAAAAGACGTTGTTATTTATGCATCTCTTCATCGATGATATCTCTTAATTCTACCAACTTACCTGTGTTTGCACTCAAGCTGTTAATAAACAACTATACTGTTTTATATCTCTCTTGTCTGAGTGACGTCCGTAACATAAGGAGTTTATTGAGGCAAAAGTCATAGTTGATAGTTGGTGAGACTAATGGTTAAACTAAACTTTTTCCCTCCATTGGGAAGTCATAGAAATGCTGTTGTGGACTTTCCCTATTGGAGCAAATGGGAATGCAAAGATTATATTTGCTGTCGTCTCATTCACCACTATAAATGTTTACCCAATATATGACGACTTGCGCTGGAATTGTGGAAATGGTCCATTTTGATTTGAAATGAAGAAATTCAATTAAAAAAATCTTTTTTTTTTTTTTAGATCTGGCTTTTACGTGCAATTCATAAAAGTGATAAGCCATGAAAGGTTGTGTTACGGTAGTTTCACCGCGGATACATTTCAAGAACTTCTCTAAACCCACAACAGCCATTTATTTCGCTCTATCCAGCACGCTCCATTCATGGTGAATGTGGATTGATTTCTAAACGCTGATGTCTCCCACCCACCAGCTTCAAGCAGCAGTATATTTGGGTGGATTTTAGAGATGAAAAGTGGTTTACAGCTGTGGCTTTGAAAGGTCGATTCAAGTCAAAAAGAGGCAAAATGATCATTTTAAAGACTTGTTTTAATTAGCACAGTCATGGCTGACTGCAATGACAACGTTGCGCTTTGATCTTTTAATAAAAAAAACCAGGACTGCTAAATAGCAGCTCTTCAAGCACTACACAACTTTTAAATATCCAGCAAGTGTAAGAAATATCCCTTTCCTTTCAGAAGCCTCAGACCGCAGCATGTTTGGGTGTAGTGTTTTGCTATTTATTATTTTTAAAAGAAAGCTGAATTCAATAGTCTGCATTATCAATCTTTTCTATATGCATGGAAATCCTATATTACCCTTTTGTTTTGAGTACTGTACTAGCATAACTCTTACTCTTTATACAGTATGCATAAAGTGCACAGTATTCAATACTGGATACACCACCTATATTGCATTTGCATACAGTTTCACAATGTTTTCTTAAAGATGACCTATTATTTTTTTTCTTTTACATTTTCGACTTTTTTTAGTGTGTAATGTTGCTGTTTGAGCATGAAAAAGGTCCCTCCAGTAGGAGTTATTTTCTATATCAGTGCACATGTTTCTGAACTCCCTGAAACGCCTCCATTGTAGTGTTGAAACTCGTGGTTATGGTAAAGGCTCGACGTGTCAATCACAACATTACAGCCAACCAATCAGAGCACATTGCACTTTTCAGAAGGAGGGGCTTCTTATAGACCGGAACTAAACAGGGGAGCGTTTCCCAAAAGCATCGTTAGCCAACTATGTTGTTCCATCGTTACCAACATAGTTAAAGTACAGGGCTGGGTAGGTTACTTTTAAGATGTATTTCACTACAGATTACAAAATACATGCTTTAAAAAGTCATTTGTAACGTATTTCGTTACATTACTCAAGTTTAGTAACTTAATCTAAATACTTTAGAATACTTTGGAATACTAATAAGTGTGGAACAAACACAAAAAAGGTCATTGCAAGTTTTTATCTCACAAATCTGACTTTTTCCCTCAGAATTATGAGATATAAACTCGCAATATTGAGAAGAGTCAGAATTATGAGAGATAAACTCATACTAAATTCACAATTGCAAGAAAAAAAATTAGTATTGCAAGTTTATATCTCCCAATTCTGACTTTATAACTCACAATTGTGAGGGTAAAAAACAAATTGTGAAAAAAGTTGCAGTGACCTTTTTTACAATTATAAAATGACTCACAAAACATGAAAACAGTGGAAAACATGAAACTTAACTCCGGCTTTTTCAGACTGTCAGAGTCAGAGAATCACCAATTGCTGTTTAAATGACATTAAAATTCAAAGTAATCACTTTGGTAATCTAAAATACTTTTCAGATGTAACTGTAATCTGATTACCACCCATTTAAAATGTAACTGTAATGAAATACAGTTACTCAAATGTTGTATTTTAAATACGTGACTAAGTTACTTGTATTTCGTTACTCGCCAACCCTGTTACAGGATTTGGTGTTTCCTGAAACCATAGTTTCCATACTGAAAACTTGTATGGTTTGAACCAGCGCCTAAAACTGGCCAAAACCATTTTTACCAGCCAAGAAACAAAAACAGGCAGTTATGAGAAAATTCATAATTCTCTTTTCCAATTCTGATGCCATGGCTAAAACGTCTAGCTTAACTGATATAATATTGATGGCCTACATTTTTAAAGACAGTCAGTAATAAAATAAGAAAAAATTAAAGTCTAGCAGTAGTTTTCAGGTACAGAAATGGAATAAAGTAGATTAATCAAATAAATAACACTGCATAGTCTTCATCCTTTTTAACGTTCAAGAGCTGTGAGTGATTTTTTTTTTTTCCCCTTTTGTTGTTTGGTTAACATTAAAAATGCAGACAGCAGCAGGATTATTAGGATGCTGTCACTTTAAGAGCGAATGCACGCTCGGATCATGCCTTTTCTTCTTAACTGAAGACATAACTGACCATTTTGTGTCCATTCAAGCAAAGGAAGCCATGAAGAGAGCTCAACTTAGTATTTGCGCGCTGTCTGAAGACCCAGCTTTCAGGACGGGTGATTTGTATGTCTCGGATGTTGAACTTCCCACCGTTTCTTAATATTTACATTAAAGGCTTAGATTTTCATGATGATGCAGCATTGACCCATCAACTGTCCCGAGTGTCATTCACATTTGTTCTCATAACATTGCATTATTAGAATTCATAAAAATGTTGTCGGCCATCTGGTGACTGACATTTCTCGCCAAAACCAATGTTTACTCGCATTTGGCACTTGGTGAGTGTAAATTTTAGGCCCTGGGTGGTTAGAAGCACAAGCTAACATTCAGTACATTCTGTATCTTTCATCCCATTTTAATCTACATATTTTAGCATGTCAACAATCAAAGCGGCTTTTCAGAAGTGTACATAAATGTGTACAGGAACCCTGGAGTACGACGAAAGAGGGAATCTGCGATGGATCAAAAATAAAGTATAACGTCAGGGAGCACAAACAGAGTAGTCCTCGGTTTGTAACAGCAGCATGTCATATTGTTTATCTACCATTTATTAGCAGTTCTATATTGTTGAACTAACATGGTTCAAACGACAGAGGTACGACTGGCTTAGGCAACTTGCTAGTTAGTTTGTACGACGTTGCATCGTCCCATGATGGTTAAGCAGTGAGTTATTTTGTTGTACGAGAAATAACAGTCATATACAGTGGGTACGGAAAGTATTCAGACCCTCTTAAATTTTTCAGTCTTTTTTATATTGCAGCCATTTGCTAAAATCATTTAAGTTCATTAATGTACACACAGCACCCCATATTGACAGAAAAACACAGAGTTCTTGACATTTTTGCAGATTTATTAAATAAGGAAAAACTGAAATTTCACATGGTCCTAAGTATTCAGACCCTTTGCTGTGACACTCATATATTTAACTCAGGTGCTGGCCATTTCTTCTGATCATCCTTGAGATGGTTCTACACCTTCATTTGAGTCCAGCTGTGTTTGGTTATACTGATTGGACTTGATTAGGAAAGTCACACACCGGTCTATATAAGACCTTACAGCTCACAGTGCATGTCAGAGTAAATGAGAATCATGAGGTCAAAGGAACTGCCTGAAGAGCTCAGAGACAGAATTGTGGCAAGACACACAAAAAAAATTCTGCTGCACTTAAGGCTCCTAAGAGCACAGTGGCCTCCATAATCCTTAAATGGAAGACGTTTGGGACGACCAGAACCCTTCGGGAAGCTATCGGGGGAGAAGAGCCTTGGTGAGAGAGGTAAAGAAGAACCCAAAGATCCAGAGATGCAGTCGGGAGATGGGAGAAAGTTGTAGAAAGTCAACCATCACTGCAGCCCTCCACCACTCGGGCCTTTATTGGCAGAGTGGCCCGACGGAGTTTGCTAAAAAACACCTGAAGGACTCCAAGATGGTGAGAAATAAGATGCTCTGGTCTGATGAGACCAAGATAGAACTTTTTGGCCTTAATTCTAAGCGGTATGTGTGGAGAAAACCAGGCACTGCTCATCACCTGTCCAATACAGTCCCAACAGTGAAGCGTGGTGATGGCAGCATCATGCTGTGGGGGTGTTTTTCAGCTGCAGGGACAGGACCACTGGTTGCAATTGAGGGAAAGATGAATGCGGCCAAGTACAGGGATATCCTGGATGAAAACCTTCTCCAGAGTGCTCAGGACCTCAGACTGGGCCGAAGGTTTACCTTCCAACAAGACAATGACCCTAAGCACACAGCTAAAATAACGAAGGAGTGGCTTCACAACAACCCCATGACTGTTCTTGAATGGCCCAGCCAGAGCCCTGACTTAAACCCAATTGAGCATCTCTGGAGAGACCTAAAAATGGCTGTCCACCAACGTTTACCATCCAACCTGACAGAACTGGAGAGGATCTGCAAGGAGGAATGGCAGAGGATCCCCAAATCCAGGTGTGAAAAACTTGTTGCATCTTTCCCAAAACGACTCACGGCTGTATTAGATCAAAAGGTGCTTCAACTAAATAATGAGCAAAGGGTCTGAACACTTAGGACCATGTGATATTTCAGTTTTTCTTTTTTAATAAATCTGCAAAAATGTCAAGAATTCTGTGTTTTTCTGTCAATATGGGGTGCTGTGTGTACATTAACGAGGAAAAAAAATGAACTTAAATGATTTCAGCAAATGGCTGCAATATAACAAAGAGTGAAAAATTTAAGGGGGTCTGAATACTTTCCGTACTCACTGTATGTGTCAGAATGTCAAATATGTGAAAAATAATGTTTTATGAACATTTAAGCATGAAAACTTATTCTAGTAGAGCCCCAAAACAAAATCAAGACTGAAAAAGGGCATAATCTGACCTCTTTAAAAAATGAGTTGGTGCAGTATACACTGTGCAGTGTGCTGCATTCTGAACAGCCTTTGAGCTGCAGTGTGATTGATTGAGCGTATCTGTCGTTTTGTGTGAGAAGGAAGGTGATTTGGTCAGATTTTGGTCTAGTCACAGAGGTAGTAGTTACTGTCCTATCAGCAATCCGCACACGCTCGGTCTCTGTTGCGTTCAGGGTGAGATCAGCCCGTCAGGTCCTCAGTAATGATCACAGAGGACTTCCACAGTCTCAGTCTATCACAAACAAACACACTTTCCCTCAGTTTCTTTCTGTCTCATCACACACATATTGTATCAAGTCGGTGTAGATGCAGAAGTTATATATAGTCTGTGTATTTTAGTTTAGAGGTCGTCTATAGCAGGGGTTCTCAACCTGTGGGGCGTTAAGTGATTCTGGAGTGAAACGGCTCTAAATGTGAGATTTTACTAGCAAATCTTTAGTCATCCTCTAGACGGGGCAATTCGACTATTCTCCAAGCTAATCATTGGCTATGGTTACAGCAGGTTTGGCACAACTGAATTTGAGGAAAAACAAAAGAAGATGGACTGGTGGCTTGTAAAAATCAAGAATGCCATGATAAAAAACTAAGGTTAAACTGATTGAAAAACAAGCCCAGCCGTCACTCTAAAGACGTTAACCTTTATGCGCTGTTCGATTTCTGTGTACACTCGTTATGGAGCGGGTCAAATTGACCCTAATTGGATTCAATACAATTCCTCAAAAATCACACTATGAAAAACAACAGATTCAGGTACAAACTGTAAACTTTTAACATCAACATTTGTCAAATATTCCAAAAAATATATATCTGAAGATATGATTTAATGAAAATGTTTTTTAACCATTTTTTAAAACTGATTTGTTTTGACAAAATTTGAAAATAAACAGTACATTTTTAAATACAATAAATAATTTTTTTTTTTTAAAACGTCATAACTGAACAATTAAATGTAGCTGTATAATGAAAATATGTACTTTTCCTAAGTTGGCTGTTTTGTAAACTCATTTCATCAGTCAAGAAGTTTCTTTTGACATGACACACATATGGTGCTGGTTAAAACATTTTTCTGTATTGAAATAAGTGTGGAAAACCTCATTTTTTTATCTTCATAAGGTAGTAAAAAAAATAAATTAACAAAATATAACCAAGAAATGTCATTATTTTGGGTCAGTACAGTTGCTTTAGAGCGTTAAAATATGCGGGTCAAATTGACCCGGCGAACATCACGAACGTAAAAGTAATTTTGTTTGTATATGTCAAAAAACACCAGCATGTTCAAACTTTGCATACATGTTCATGATGATAAATGAGAAAGTCACAAAATATCAAGAAAAAAAACATGGGTCAACCAGTATTTCCAACAACTTGGAAAATCTAAACGGGTCAATTTGACCCGCAACATAACACAAGGGTTAAGCTGTTTATATTTTTAATGTTTCCGTTTTCAACTAATGCCCTGTCTAGACCAGTTGCGATGCAACACTCAAAACCCCCAACAGTAAACTGATGCCTCGTTTTATTTCTAACATACGTCGCTACTTATATGACACAAAGAACAAATTGATCTGCACTTGTTTTGTCCATCCTCAAGCTGTTGAGGGAAAGCGTTCGCGTCCGGTTTAGAAATGGGTTTTGCACACTATATGCAGCATATTAAATAATATAGCAATTATATTTGAACGCATTAAACAAATGAGAATGCATTTAAAATTCTAAATACATTTTTTTCTGCTCACCGAGGCTGCATTTATTTGATCAAAAAAAACAGTAATATTATGAAATAGTATTACAATTTAAAATAACTGTTTTCTATTTGAATATATTTTAAAATGAAATGTATTCTTGTGAATTTTCAGCATCATTACTCCAATCTTTAGTATCGCATATAGTCATGCCTAGATGCTTGTAATGTCACCTGTATAAATTTGTATTTGTTTCACATATTTCATCATATTAAATATATTTTTGTGTTTCATGTGGAAGAACATGAACATTCATGCAATTTCTCTGAATTTAAACTTTACTGTTATTCCAACACAAATTCTAGATCAACTTCCTGTGGGTGTGGCCAGTTCCATTCAAATTGACTGAATTTTTCAGAACTCTGATGCATATAATTAGGGAGAAAATTGCTCATGATTGCCATGCAATTAAATTCATTTGGCTTTAATGCACAAGTATATTCCATTTAAAAAGAAAGAAAGCAGTTTCTTACTCTGCGCTGCCAAAGCAAATTTGTCAAACTTGGATTAAATGACCAGAACTATATTTAAAGCATGTCATGAACCGTTTTTGTCTAGAATGAAACATCTGTCCATGTTTCTTTGGCCCTGTGGATGTGGATTTGCCACACGAAAATTAATTCACACTGCTTCATGTTGTGATTATTGTCACTTCGGTGCCTCCAAACTGCGGGCGTAGGACAAAATCGATAAACATCCCAATTTGTTTAACCTTAATTAAGTTATCATTGATCTTTCCCTATGACAGAACACATGCAGAGCGTCCGCACAACAAAACACATAGAAACCTCAATATGTCCCATCCACAAATCTAACCTACCTGACAGTAAATCAAGACAATTCATTTATTACTCGTCAGAAATGGGGTTTATGTAAGACTCAGGCGGGCTTGATTAACATCGCTGTGGCTATGGCACAGGAGAAGCAGATTTGTAATTATGTATGTTGTTTTTGTAATTGTCAAATATTTCTGAAAGAATAAAAGGCTCTGTTCTAAAACCCAGTCTACTAGTCTACCTCATAGGTGGGCAGCTGATGTTTGATGTTCATGTGTTTATGATGCCTTAAAATGTTGCCTAGCTTACTAGGATTTGCACCAAAAAGTTTCTATTGAGATTGTATTTTATGTTGAACTGTTAACATATACTCTTGTAAAAACTTCTGCATACTTTTAAAAAGAGTACTTATTACAGAAATAATTTACTTTCAAAGAATACACTTACAGGATTAGTTCGCTTTAAAATGAAAGTTACCCCAAGCTTTACTCACCCTCAAGCCATCCTAGGCAGGGTTGGGGAGTAACGAAATACAAGTAACTTAGTTTCGTATTTAAAATACAAAATTTGAGTAACTGTATTTCATTACAGTTACATTTTAAATGGGTGGTAATCAGATTACAGTTACATCTGAAAAGTGTTTTAGATTACCAAAGTGATTACTTTGAATTTTAATGTCATTTAAACAGCAATTGGTGATTCTCTGACTCTGACAGTCTGAAAAAGCGGAGTGAAGTTTCATCAACATTTTAATACTCTTAAAAGGGATCATAAAAATCTTGTTATTTTTATTTAGTACTGTCCTGAACAAGACAAAATGACTGAATTTATAAAAAAAAACTTGCCCAACTGTGAACTTAACTGTCCTGTCATGACCTGATGATTCACGACTGTTTTCATGTTTTGTGAGTCATTTTATAATTCACTCGTCACTGCAACTTTTTCTCACAATTTGTTTTTTCCCTCACAATTGTGAGTTTGCATTTCACAATTCTGACTTCTTTTTCTCAGAATCGCGAGATTTAAACTCACAATTGCAAATTATAAAGTCAGAATTGGGAGATATGAACTTGCAATACTGACTTTTTCTTGCGATTTTGAATTTAGTATGTGAGTTAAATGTCATAATTCTGACTTTTCTCAATATTGTGAGTTTATATCTCATAATTCTGACTTTATAACTCGCAATTGCAACTTTATATCACACAATTCTGAGGGAAAAAGTCAGAATTGTGAGATAAAAACTTGCAATGACCTTTTTTGTGTTTGTTCCACACTTATTAGTATTCCAAAGTATTCTAAAGTATTTAGATTAAGTTACTAAACTTGAGTAATGTAACGAAATACACTACAAATGACTTTTTAAAGCATGTATTTTGTAATCTGTAGTGAAATACATTTTAAAAGTAACCCACCCAGCCCTGATCCTAGGTGTATATGACTTTCTTCTTTCTGATGAACACAGTCGGAGTTATATGAATAAATATCTTGACGCATCCGAGCTTTATAACGGCAGTGAACCGGAACAAGGAGTATAAAGCTCAAGAAAGTGCATCCATCCATCATAAACGTACTCCACACAGCTCTGCCTTCTAGAAGGCCTTTTAAAGCATGGCTTCTGTGTCATAATAAAAGTCCCGCTGCTCTCGAGGCGTGTGTCGTTCGTCTCTCATTATCAATCTCTCCAGCGTCTCGTTCAGCTCCTCAACACTCGCTCCTGCTCTGCTTCACACTACTGTAACGTTAATAACAATTAATAATCGCATCCATGATCATGATTTCTGCCCGAGTCCCTCCCATCCCAATTCTTTTCCACCGGCTGTGAGGTGAAGACCGCACATCCCAAGATTCCACGCTCAAACTTGGAGTCATCAAAGGCGTAGGCCTGTGTTTTGAATAGGCGACCTCTAGTGGACGAAAAACTACATAGTGCACCTTTAAATGCAATTAGTTGAAATTAATAGTGCTTTTTGACCCACTTATAATTACTTCTAATGTCTTATATGGCTAAAACGCATTGCAGAATGTGTATTTGTGATTATTTGCAATTTAGTGCATTTAAAATATATTAAAAATGTGGCGATACCAGCATTTCCCTCTAGCATTTTGAGCGCTGTTGAGTGGATTCTTAAACGACCAACTCTGATTGGTCATTGTGTTCATGTACTCAACAGCTTCAAAAACATGTTGTAAATAGACATGAATTTGTCTCAAATCTTTTCCAAGGTTTCTACTTTCTTTATTGCTCTGAATTGTTACCATGAATTCTTTTGTCTGCGATATAAGCCCTACTTCAGATGGATACCAGAGTCAGGCAAATACAGTTTTTTACAATATGCTTTTAAGATTTAATATAGCTACATTACAAGTGCCCATTCAGTACAATTAAGCGCACTTCTTTTTCAGGGATATTACTCATGATATTACACTACTTAGTTTAGTTTATACTATAGGTGTATTCTACAGTATGGCGAGCATTGCGTTGCAGTAGCACTGCTGTACTAAAACCATTAAAGAACATTAATGCATGAATGCTTTAATATGAAAACCAGCCCAGTGGAAAGGAGAAGCAAACAAAAAAAACTTAAGATTTAATCAGTTACTTTCCCTCCAGCATGCTAAAAGACCCCAAGGAGGCAGAACTATTTCCGTATGCAGCCTCCATTTATATTCTAACTACAGATGTGGAGTCGATTGAATAAATTTCTGCCTTGTGTTTTTGTACTTCTGTCAGTCTATATTGCACACTTCAGATCTTCAGAGCCGGGAGAAACAGTCTGAGGTTTATTTTTTGAAGTTCTCGTGTAGCTGTGTTCATACCTTCAAAGTTTCCATGTCTGACCGAGAGGCTTCCTGTCGCTTTGTCATTCATTCGGCATTTCCCTTTTTTTCCACAAAGTTTCTCTTATGTAACAGCAAGGTCATGGGTGTGATTTTTCTGCTTTCAAATACTTTCAACTTTCTTAGTCTTATTATGCAGAGACAACCAAGAATGAACTATATATCAAACCTGGAGAGAGCTGTTTAGTAGCATTCGCATTCATCTCAATGTAAATCACTTGGCTGGTGGCTAGTGTCCCAGAAGTCCTTGCTGTTATTGTTTTTGAGAGATGAGAGCAATGTAATTGCTACCTTGGATCACGTGAGGTACCTCAGCCTGTCATGTAATGGCAGTGACGTCAGGAGTTTACGTAGTCTCAGCCTCAGATGTTACAGTGGATTCATACAGCACACTTAACCGGAAACACTTTTCGAACTGGAAACCTAGGATGTCCGGGAGACGTGCGTGTCATGAGACTACCTTCCCTGCGCACCAGTGTCAGCGTTTCGCTATCCAAAAATTAAATTATCTTAAGTGATCCAACTCTGTCATGTACTCTATCAGCAGGGTTGGGGAGTAACGAAATACAAGTAACTTAGTTACGTGTTTAAAATACAAAATTTGAGTAACTGTATTTCATTACAGTTACATTTTAAATGGGTGGTAATCAGATTACAGTTACATCTGAAAAGTGTTTTAGATTACCAAAGTGATTACTTTGAGTTTTAATGTCATTTAAACAGCGATTGGTGATTCTCTGACTCTGACCGTCTGAAAAAGTGGAGTTAAGTTTCATGTTTTCCACTGTTTTCATGTTTTGTGAGTCATTTTATAATTCACTCGTCACTGCAACTTTTTCTCACAATTTGTGTTTTTCCCCTCAAAATTGTGAGTTTGCATTTCACAATTCTGACTTCTTTTTCTCAGAATTGCGAGATTTAAACTTGCAATACTGACTTTTTCTTGCAATTGTGAATTTAGTATGTGAGTTATATGTCATAATTCTGACTTTTCTCAATATTGTCAGTTTATTTCTCATAATTTTGACTTTTCTCAATATTGTCAGTTTATATCTCATAATTCTGACTTTATAACTCACAATTGCAACTTTATATCACGCAATTCTGAGTGAAAAAGTCAGAATTGTGAGATAAAAACTTGCAATGACCTTTTTTGTGTTTGTTTCACACTTATTAGTATTCCAAAGTATTCTAAAGTATTTAGATTAAGTTACTAAACTTGAGTAATGTAACGAAATACATTATAAATTACTTTTTAAAGCATGTATTTTGTAATCTGTAGTCAAATACATTTTAAAAGTAACCTACCCAGCCCTGTCTATCAGTATGCAGTGAGCATGGCACTGATCGAATGCGTTTATTCTCAACATTTTATTTCAAATTTTTTTCTTGAAACTTAACGAGTTTTTTTTTCTCTCGAAACAACCTCTAATGATTTTATACTCAAAATAAACATCATATGAAATTTTAATACAATGTTATTTCAAGTAACGATTATTATCATTATTATTATTATTAGATGTTTTTAGTTTTGGTTAATGATAATAACCCTGTTTTGAATGGCTCCAATTAGGGGTGTAACGGTACATGTAATCGTCCCTAACCGTACGGTACGGATGTCACGGTTCGGTTCATGCAGTTACACGACGAATACAGTCAGTCAGAGGCGATCCACACTTCAATCCAGAAGGGGGCGCTCGGTAATGCATTGTAGCCTAACCACTTTTAACAAGCATGACCACCAATAATCGCAATAAGCTCTGTGTTTTTGTCACTTTTGATTTGAAACAAAGTGTCGTTTTTCATATTCTGTCGATTTCATCACGAAATTCAAGCAGAAAATGCCATTTTGATGTGGCATAGATACAGAAAAAACATGAATGAACATCTGAAGGTATGTTGAAAGATACAATACAACTTACTGAAACGTATCATATCTCATGTAATCGCCCAATCAGTGTTTGGAAAGACGTTAGCTTGTAAATAATGTCACGAGTGTTTACCTTCACAAGAGAAATGAACTCTTTCGCTACATATATGCACTATTTTAGCCTATATATTCATTATATTTTACTTAACCTGTTAGTTATGTCTTAATTATTTAATGTTCCGTTGTGAAAACAAGTAATGACATCCACTGCATAAATGACTATATATATCAGAAAAACATAATTTTATAATTAGGTAAGTTAATTGCAAAAATGTCTTATGTGCAATTTACGTGTTTACATAAGAATGTTTTTATTTTTATTTTTTGAGTGTTGATGATTATATCTAAAAATTAATAGCAACTGAATATAATAGTTTGGGCTCAGTTGTTGTAACATTTAATATTACAGTAATCTGCAAGTAAGGGCTCACTATATATAGTTTACAGCATTAGCAGAGTTTTTTTTTTTGTCCTTAAGAACATTTTAATTGTAATTAAAAGAACCCTAACCATAACCCTTTAAACAGAGACACCGTTTAATAAAAAAAGAAAAACATACCGAGGAACATACCGAACTGTCATTTTCGTGTACCGTTACACCCCTAGCTCCAATGGAGAAACCCGTCTTTTGCCCAAAAAAATGGTGTAGTTACAACATCTACCAACAGGGGACTAATGAAGCCTCATTTTAGTCATTTGTGTGTTCATTCCAAAAACTGTTTCTCAAAAGTGCATTCTCACACGGTCATAAAAACCTAGAAAATATATAAAAAAAATGTGTTTTCTATGTTTGAAAAACTGTACATTTCAATAGTAAATCATTTGTAATTTTTGAAAATTATAAATAATAAACAATTTATGTTTAGCTCAATTTTTCCAGTGCAAAATTCTCTAGAAATTAAATGATTATTATTACTGTTATTATTTATATCTGGAAAAGTAATTATTATTGGTATTAAGGTATTGGTATTATAAATTATTGGTAAAAAGTCGATGAGAATTCACCCCGTGGTCATGGGTCATGTACGTGGTTTGTCTTTTTGAGGGTTTCCTGTGGCTGTTGTGTCTCTGTCAGGCAGTGGTGAGAGACTCGCATCTTGCCTGCAGTAACCAGGTGGGGGTGGTATAGTCCAGATGTTGAGTAATTCTTCACTGGTTCAGTTTGTCTCCGTCAGCAGCCAACCCAAGGCATCATCTGTAACCCTGGATTTAACACTGGAGTTACTGGTTTCTTCAATGCCAATAAAGAACCGTTATTCTTAAGAGTGCTTGGTGTTGATATAGTATAAATAGTATGCTTTTTCTTTCATGCATCACAGATGGAGATTGTTATCATCTCTACCATAGAAGCTTCCTTAAATAGAAAGTTAAAGTGCCGAGGGTCCATCGCATCAGTTAACATTTCATCGCTTTTGTTATTTGTTGTATCCCATGAACCTGTAGCCTGGATACTCCGTCCAGAACGTCTCTCCGGTTTCAAAAGCAGGCGTTCTGGCATGGCCAGACGGAACACTCCATCCTCTCAGGACGCCTGTGATTCGTACAGCTTTCCACGCAGCAACACGAACCTTCCAAATGGTGTAAATTATTAAAACATTTGTGGTGCCGTGAAGGAAAAGAGGAACTGACAGCATGTTCACTCGATACTACGGTGAAAAGGAACAGTTTAGGAGTGCAGTATTTTATATTTCAGAATAAATGCATAATTCTTGAACTCTATGCATTGAAATACACCTAAAGACAATAATAGACACAAATTATTTGGACACAAAATATCAAAACAAGTGAGATATGTGTTCAGACACTGAAAGATGTTTTCACTGACTTCACTTTTTGTGCAATATTTCTTAAAGTGGTGTTTTGGTGGTTTCTAGTGGATGTATGAAGTCAGTTTTCAGATTATTAAAATGTTCTTCTCACTAAGAAAACAAACAGTGCTTTTAAGAGCTGTTCGCTGGGAGGTTCTGGGAAGCAAAAATGGTTCTTTTCCACTGCAAAACTCCCACTTTTGGAACCTTTATTTTTTTTTAAGAGTGTATGATTGGATTCATATACTGTGAAGTTTCTGTATGCAATCTTGCATGTGTTAAGATGTGTAGTAGAGCACACTAGCTACTACATCTGCTATTTCTGCAGTAGTTTGCAACTTTTCTGTATGCAAAGATGCCCATATGAGAACATTGCATGAAATACTGTATGTCACAAAACACTTCACTTGATTCGTGCTTCCATTTCCAGAGTGACGACTGAACAGGTTTGGGGAGTAACGAAACACAAGTAACTTAGTTACGTATTTAAAATACAAAATTTGAGTAACTGTATTTCATTACGGTTACATTTTAAATGGGTGGTAATCAGATTACAGTTACATCTGAAAAGTGTTTTAGATTACCAAAGTGATTACTTTTAACTCTGCTTTTTCAGACGGTCAGAGTCAGAGAATCACCAATTGCTGTTAAATGACATTAAAATTCAGTTTCATCAACATTTTAATACTTTTAAGAGGATCATAAAAATGTTGTTATTTTTATTTAGTTCTGTCCTGAACAAGACAAAATGACTGAATTTATAAAAAAAATTGCCCAACTGTCAACTTAACTGTCCTGTCATGACCTGATGATCCACGACTGTTTTCATGTTTTGTGAGTCATTTTATAATTCACTCGTCACGGCAACTTTTTCTCACAATTTGTTTTTTCCCTCACAATTGTGAGTTTGAATTTCACAATTCTGACTTCTTTTTCTCAGAATTGTGAGATTTAAATTCACAATTGCAAGTTTTAAAGTCAGAATTGGGAGATATGAACTTGTAATACTGACTTTTTTTTCTTGCAATTGTGAATTTAGTATGTCAGTTTATATCTCATAATTCTGACTTTTCTCAATATTGTGAGTTTATATCTCATAATTCTGACTTTTCTCAATATTGTGAGTTTATATCTCATAATTCTGATTTTTCTCAATATTGTGAGATTATATCTCATAATTCTGACTTTTCTCAATATTGTGAGTTTATATCTCATAATTCTGATTTTTCTCAATATTGTGAGATTATATCTCATAATTCTGACTTTTCTCAATATTGTGAGTTTATATCTCATAATTCTGACTTTTCTCAATATTGTGAGATTATATCTCATAATTCTGACTTTTCTCAATATTTTCAGTTTATATCTCATTTTGACTTTTCTAAATATTGTGAGTTTATATCTCATATTTTTGACTTCTCGCAATATTTCAAGTTTATATCTCATAATTCTCACTTTATAACTCACAATTGCAACTTTATATCACACGATTCTGAGGGAAAAAGTCAGAATTGTGAGATAAAAACTTGCAATGACCTTTTTTTGTGTTTGTTCCACACTTATTAGTATTCCAAAGTATTCTAAAGTATTTAGATTAAGTTACTAAACTTGAGTAATGTAACGAAATACGTTACAAATTACTTTTTAAAGCATGTATTTTGTAATCTGTAGTGAAATACATTTTAAAAGTAACCCACCCAGCCCTGCGACTGAACCAGACACCATTTCAGCCACAGCTTTTAGCATTTTTGTTTTCTAAACTCAGACTGCCAAAAGCTGAAATTCTGCTATCTAAATATATTCGTTATTCGTGTCCACGCAGATGTGTGAAAAGGTTTCTGAGGTTGCTTTTGCGCAACACACAAGTTGTCTAAGACAAAAGTATTAGACATAAATTTGGGTAGTCGTGGCATAATGGTGAGGGAGTCGGGCTTGTAACCTGAAGGTTGTTGGTTCGATTCCCACACCGACAGGAATTGAAGGTGGGGATTGTGAATGAACATCAATCTCTCCACCTTCGATACCATGACTAAAGTGCCCTTGAGCAAGACACCTGACCCCTAATTACCTACTTGTAAGTCGCTTTGGATAAAAGCGTCTGCCAAATGAATAAATGTAAATTTATGTGTGTTTGAGTTGTGGTTTCTTCTCCTCTTGTTGGGAAAATATTCCACTGTTTAAAAGATTCTTTGGACCATTTCGTACAATTTAGACCCAAAATCCATCAATGATGGACACACGGATCACTAGAGATGAAAACATTCACGGATTTGAGTATTTTGGTTTCTTTATTTTCTCTAAAAAGACACGGATGAATCTCATGAAAATATGTGAATACTTTTTTAAATTGTAAATCACATTTGTATTTTCTTGCTTGCTTATTTATTTGTTTATCATCATTTTTATTTATTATTTATTTATTTATTTATTTATTTAATATTTTTTTTATTTTATTGATTAACTTTTATTTATTTATAATTTTTATATAATTTTTATTTTATAAATTAATTAGTTTATTAGCATAAAATTATTAGAATTTAAATCATGCTCGTTTTAATGAAAATACATTACAATAATAAGAATTTAAGGTAAATGTGCTTAATTTTCATTAAAAATAATGTCACAATGTGAACATGGTCCTACAAAAAAAGGCTTTATTTTCTTTATGAAAATATCATTTATTTTTATGAAATTTAACCTAGACATTTCTTCATGAGATTCACAAAAACAATCATATTGAACATTTTATACAGACATTTTAAAAATGTGTCTACTTTTTGGACATCAAAAAAACCATCATTGTGTCTCACTGTCCATGTTTAAGACTCTGGATCTAATTAAAAAGGAAAAAGCGGGATTAAGACAGGAGATGTATAGTGGTCATTTCTTGCTGCAGTGCTTCAAATGGCTTGTCAGCTGCAGCAATTCCACGCTGTTCCATAATTCACGGATGATGTCCGGATGAATCCCAGCATGATGGAAAGGTAGCTCCAGACGCACGTGAATGGAAAAGAAAAAGATCCCATGCGAGCAGGGTGAGTTGTTTAAGAGGCGGACCGGTCTCAAATCTGCGATCACCAGAGGCGCAGCACGCTTGTCTGCCGTCGTGTAATGAGACACTGTTACCTGCAGGGCCGGTTTACAAGCATCTGACTCAGATTTGAAACACCTGGTAATAATAATTTCAGGTTGGAGAAGCGTGAGGGTTGTTACGGCGCTCAGAACGACGTCAAGTTTTTATTAAACCGTGTTCTCACCAGACATTTGTCATGGAAGATAAAAGCCTGTGCCTCCTGGGTACCACGGTGCGTTGGGTTTCTTTGCCATCACATGAGCACATGCCTCATAAATTATCGTTTTGTCGCGCTATGGTACTTTTGCTTGAGTTTCTGTATCTTATAAGCTTGAACTAACAAACGGATCTGTTTTTACATAGAGGTTTTGTTGATTAAGGAATTAATACTTCCCTTCGTGAAGACCCGCCCCCTTTAGTTACTGTTGCTATGTGTGCTCTCACGCCACACATCATGTTCTCACGAGGTGAAAAATACATCTCGGAGCAAAGAGGACACTGACAACACATCGACAGACATATGAAACAGTTTCATATCTAATATATCGTAGTTTAATCAATAAATAGCGTCTAGTATGTGTTTAATGTGTGGTGACAGATCGCTGTAGCTCCTCGTGAACCGATCATCTCTTCATACTAGTTCATTTATAGCATCAAATAAACATGAATGAACATCAGAAGGAATGTTGTTTCAAGACGTGAGGACACACAATTGTTCAAGTTCACCAACGTTAATCTACTAACTCCCCTGACTGCTTTGTCGGACAAAATGGCGGATTCAGGGTTATGATTGGTCAGATCGCCTGTCAATCAAACTGCCGGTGAAGATTCAATTCAGCATGGTGCGTGTCTCGTCATATTCATAATCTACGGTGGCCGGGAAGTGCAAAACAACATTACAAACTGTGAAACACTTTTACGAAGCTCGAGACAAATTAACATTTTGCAAAACATTTTTACCTATCATAAAACACAATTACATGGGGAAAACACTTTTACCAAGGACGAAACATTTACATTTTAGAAAACAAATTAACAAGACGCAAAACACTTTTACCAGTCCCGAAACAAATTTACAATGACAGATTCTTCACGGAAAGGGAATGTAAAAATGTTTTCCAAAATGTAAATTTGTCTCGAGCTTCGTAAAAGTGTTTCACACTTTATAATGTTGTTTTGCACTTCCCGGCCACCGTAATAAATAGAGAAAAGTTGATCCGGCTACTTTGACGTATGCGTGGTGTGAGACTGTCATAGGTTCGTTGTCACAACGAGAGAGAAAGGAGCTTTGCTGTCGTAAAGAACAAGGATCAAGGAGGACACCAGGTTTGTTCTTGCCTATTTCTTGGGAAAATCTTGGTAAAAAATACCTGTCACAGCAGCAATTGTTCTTCCCGCCGCCATGTTTAAAGTTTATAGCCCGTCCAACTTGAGTAAAAAAAATTGTCTCCAAACTTCCAAGTGGTAAATGCGACTTGAGAGGACGTTCATATCCCATTTTTAACTAGGAAACTCGATCACACATTTTATAAAAACACCAAACAGATTAGAGTCTGCTTGCAGAAAGAGAACATGACAGAACTCGTAATAAAATGAGAATCAACATTGGCTTGGCTTTTCAGAGATGCCGAGGGATTTGAAATGTTACGACGCGGAGATGATGGCGTTTTTATTACTCAACAGGTGTTGCGAAGGCTCGTTTCAATATGGTTGTTGTAGCGCTGTGCTGGAATTTATTTTCAAGGAAATACCGTGTCTATTAGTTCGTAAAACTTTAGTTACACAGCTTCAGATCCTTTCCATCTGAACTGGTCATATCTCTAAAAAAATAATAAATACTCTAAAAAATAATGTGTTTGCTCAACAACAACAACAACAAAAAATTAATGCAACAGTTTGCATCGATTTTTTGAGCTATGACAACTTTGAGTGAATTTACGTTCAACCAACATGTTACTTTAGAAGAACTTAATAATTTGTAGCATAAACACACATTTTTAAGTTGATAACTCAAAAAATTAAGTTGCTCCAACTACCAGAGTTGCAGCCCTGGAACCAATTGATTTCATGCTAACATAACTTATTTAACGTGTATTTAATGAACAAGTAAGATATTATTTGTCACTGCATTAGCGCAGTCATTGCTTATAGAGTCAATGTAGAGTTTATCTACTCTTCAGCACAATAGTAACCACAAAGCGTCAACATTACAGAAACTCTTTTAAATGTCAAACATAACTAACAGGTCTTTGCCTTCATTTAATTCATTTTAACATTTATTCTCCTTATCCAGTCCTATGCAAAGCATGCTGGGAACTAGAAAACCTAAAGCCTAATTTCCAGACAATTTCATTACGTTGCTACAACCTAATTTTTAAAAAAAGCCAATTTATGGATTCAGATTACAGTTGATATTGATGTAATGATCAGAACTCTACAAAATAATGTTTGCAACTTAAAAGGTTTAATTAAAACAATAAATTAGAACTTTTAACATTCTGTAATGCATTTATTTAAGTTGTGGTAACAGGTCTTTAGAGGTTAGTATTGAATGCTTTACACAACCAAAACAATGTTCTTCCACAAAATGCATGCAGTGTTGTTTTTTTAACCACCAGAGGGCCAAAAGATACATAGTGTACCTTTTAAATATAATTATATTATATCATACAATTAAAAAGTATAATATTTATATGTGATTTATTTTATACTCAATCCATTATTCTTCTGTGCAAATGAATTTAGTGACGGGTTTAGAACTATTGTGCTTTCTAGATATATTGTCTGTTTTTGAATATCCCTCAGCCTTTCTGAGCCATAAATAAGACAGTCGGTTTGTGGAAACAACCGGCATTCTTGAAGGCCTGTGTCTGCTTTTGGCAGGAAACTTCCCCGAGAGTGAACTTACACATTTGGGTGCTGTACACTAATAATGTCAGAGAGATATATGGAGTTTTAGATAGAAAATGACAAGCACACCTGACAGTATCGTAAGTACTGCACTGCTGCGCTTTCATGGAAGAACATTGTGTTTTGCCAGTTTTAACTGATATTTGAATATTAAACCAAACCGTGATAAAAATATCTTTCTGCAGGGGTTGGGAAACCATTTGTAGTCGTTGTCTTCTTAGTGATTTAGAAGCGTCTGGATGTTTTTGTGGTTGTGGAAGAAGGAAATTGTGTAAATGATCCTTATTACCGGGATTTTCAGAGCTGCAACTCACTTGACGAAACCCAGATATGCTGGTCCAGGCTGGTTAATGGAGGTTAGTGCTGGTTTATGGACCAGCAAAACCTTCCTGTGAAGTTGCAGGCTTCCTACACTCACGGAAAACCAACTTTTGGAAAAGTCATGGGAATGCATTGGTCATAAGGTGTGGAAATCTTATGGAAAACGCTAAAAAAAATGCTGGGTTGTTTCAACCCAAATTTGGGTCAAATATGGGCTAACCCAACTGCTGGGTTAAAAAAAAATTAATAATAACAAAAATATCTCTACTTTTCAATTTATTCATATAGTCCCACACTGGCTCAGCACTATCACTCTCATTCAGTCTCTCACAGCACCAACGAATCTAATCAGGTCCCACTGGATTCACACCGGACACAGACCTTTTCCACATGACACAACAGATGCTGGCCGAGTGTTTCAGCAGTGCAGCTTTTTGTAATTAACTTTCTCCTTAATGCTCTCATGCATGTTTTTTTTCTTCCCCATTTTAACTTCCTTTGCATTTTCACACATCATTTTTAGAAAGGAGTGACATCTGTCAAAGACTAAAGACAGACTAAACATGAGTTTCCGCAGCATACATCCAACCAAAAAGGCCCCAATCCAACCATAAATCTTTCATGCATGTCATAAATATTTACTTTAGTCAGCATTTGTATTTGACATAATGACTTAAATTAAATTGTAACCGAATGCATGCTAATTGCAGTATTTTCCCATGTGAATTTTTTTTTTTTGTCTCAAGTTGTTAGTTGAAAATGGCTAATTTAATCCTTTTTCATAAGATTAGGCCCTACACACACACACACACGTACATACGTATGTGTATGTGTATGTGTATGTGTGTGTGTGTGTGTATGTGTGTGTGTAGGTGTATGTGTATATGTGTGTGTGCGTGTGTGTGTGTAGGGCCTAATCTATATATATATATATAATATGTTTATATAGACAGATATCATTTAAACAAATACAAAACTAATGCATAATTTTGGCTTGGCTATGATGAAATAGCATGTTAATATTAACTTACAAAAATATTATAGGTTTGGATGCAGTTTGTTAATGTAATATAAATGGTTTTACATATGACTTTAACCTATGGCAAGCCGTTTTGACTTTTATTCATTTTCAGGATATGAACTTGTGATATCAACAATTACATTTTCACTAGTTAAAATGTTAATTCCTCATATCAGGAATTAGATTTCCACTAGTAACAATGGCAATTTTTGATATCAACATTGTTATTACATTGTTACTAGTGCAAATGTCTATTCTCAATATCAACAATTGAATTTCTACTAGTAAAAATGTTCAAATTTGATATCATGAATGTGATTGTTACTAGTAAGAAAGCCGTTTTAGATATCAGAAATTATATTGATATCAGGAATTCATTTTCAGATATCAGAAATGAATATTTTTACTAGTAGCAAATTCAGTTGTTGATATCAAGAATATTTGCACTAGTAACAATGTAATTGTTGATGTCAGAAATTTGCATTTTTACTAGTAAGAATTGTATTCCTGATATATGAAACTGGAATTTCAACCAGTAAGAAATGAATTCTTGATATCAACAATTGAATTTGAATGGCAGCCTATGGAGAGATTTCACTAGTAAAAATACAATTCTTGATATCTAGAATGATAGTTTTTACTAGTGGAAATTGAATTGTTGATATCACAAGTTCATATCCGGAAAATGAATAAAAGTTAAAATGGCTTGCCATAATTAACCTTGTAAAATGAACTTTAGTTTACACGGACGCAGACTTTGCTTAGTCATTTCAGAAGTCCACTGTATTGCATATAAACTGTTTGTTTGCAGAGTCGCTGTAGTGATGTGAATATGGTGAGAATAACGCTCCCACTGAAGTCTAATTCAGTTGATGCATCTTGTTCCAGACTTTTGGCCTTTCCCAGGAAAGCCCTGACTTGATTTTCGACCGTCCACTGGATGACTTCACCTCACTGCCAATGCGATGTCGTCAGCTCACCGGCGTGCTTCAGTCATCAGATGTACCGGCGCGAGCTGCGGCCTGCAGACTAAACACAGACCATATGAATCTCCCGGCGCACGGACCGTGGCTGAAGTCACATTACTTGCTGATAAATGTGAAATACTAATCATTCTCTGGAACGCTGGTATAAAGATTTGTCACGAGCAATCTCCATTAGGAGCACTAAAAGCAAACACAACCTATTCTGAAGGATTTTAAAACTCATTCTCAGACATGAGTGAATGATTATGTGTAGTCTGAGAATAACTTTGAAATCAATGCTAAATGCTGAGTATGTTTTCAGGATTGTTAGTTGAGAGGGTTGAAACCGAATACTTCACCTTTTTACATTTTCTAAAAAAAATGCAAGATTTAAGACTTTGCATGATACTACGGTGTTCTGAATGCTTTTTAGTGTGTTATTATCAAACAATCCTACCATCAAGTCTACGTGACTTGTAAGATAAGTGGTTTGGGTCCCTCTTTCAGTGTTTTTCTTTGTTTTTATTGACTATTTTTGGCATTATTGTTGTCTCAAAAAAAAAACCCAACTCAATTTTGATAAAGTTTTTTGAAAACAAGACAATTCTGACCTTTTTTCCTCAAAAATGCTAGATATAAATCAAAATTCTGATTAAAAATTGTTTACACAGTTCTGACTTTATAACTCCCTTTATAACACCCTTCGCCTGCAGTTTGATTGACAGGCAATCTGACCAATCAGAACCCCGAATCCGGCATTTTGTCTGTCAAAGCAGTCAGGGGAGTTAGTAGATTAACGTTGGTGAACTTGAACTTGAAGAATTGTGTGTACTCACGTCTTTCCGCGCTTGAAACAACATTCCTTCTGATGTTCATTCATGTTTATTTGATGCTATAAATGAACTAGTATGAAGAGATGATCGGTTCAAATCGGACTTATTGAGTAACTCAGCCTGAGTATCAGACAAGTGTTCACTGTTGGCCAGAGGAGAACTGGCCCCTGACTAAGCCTGGTTTCTCCCAAGGTTTTTTTCTCCATTTTGTTGGAGTTTTGGTTCTTGCCGCTGTTGCCTTTGGCTTTCTTGGTCGGGGACACTTGATATTCAGCAGTATTTTTAGTATGCCTGCGTTGGCGCCGTTGTATGTGAACTGAGCTGAGCCGGACGATTACGTCACTGTTTTCTCCAGTGCATAAATTAACTAGACTAATAACTATTGATCTTTGCAACGGAATGAATCAATAATATATAGAATAAGCTGGACAATGACACCATTTTCTTTGGGAGCTGCTGTGGAGCCAAAATTATTTGCCAATTATTACTGTAAAGCTGCTTTGACACAATTTGCATTGTAAAAAGCGCTATATAAATAAAGGTGACTTGACTTGACTATGTACCTTATATATAGACATTCATGGAGTTCAAGTCCGTGTCCAGAGACAATGTTGTGTTTGTTAGGACAGCATCAGTAAATACCATTACTTGACATATTTGAGCAGATATAATGATAGTATTGTTTTTAGCACATGATCTTCTGAGTGTGTATGACCCTTCGAAATACATGTTCCTCTGCACAGATGTAAGACCTTGTGAACCTCACGGTTATTACCGGAAGATTCCATATGGAAGACATTGAGAAGAAGCTGCCATTTTCCTCCCCTAAGGTACTTCACACATCTGAACCTTTACTAGCTCCATGCTGGGATGTTTAAAGTCATAACTGCGAGTGGTAATAGCCTCCATTTATCTTCCAAGAGCCCTGAGCGCATATAGTACAACCTAACAATACTACAGAGCCACTCATTCACGATTGCCTCTTGACCTACATGTGTGGCCACAGTAGCTTTGACTCCCTGGAACAGTTTTTTTTACTGACCTTTACACTAACTAATGAATTATTGGACATGGAGAGTTTGTTCCGGCAGACCGAGATGATGTTATACTTTCCATTCTCCCCCAGTTTTCAAACCAGGGGTTACTTCATGTTTTCTCGAAGACTGCATCCAGACAGTGTTTTCTACATCAAAACAAGAAGCGTAATACAATATCCATAAGAAGCAAATCTCAAATTTCCTTGCGCATTCCTATGGGAACTTCCTGAGTTCATTTGTCCAGTATATTTACTTTGAATATGGAAATGTAATCCGAATCAATTTGTACTAAAGCATTAGAGAGTAGTTAAAAAAATATTACTTGGCTCTCTGAAATATGGGATTATTCCAGAATCCTGCATTTCAATATATTTGTCGTTCCAGGGAACATATGTAGTTCCATATCTCTTATCTCTTTCTTCAAACTGATTTTATGTAGGGCGTATTACAATTATTTATTACTAATAATACTTCATGTGAAGTCCCAAAATGAAGATTTAGAAGTCTTTGTTTTAATCCATATAATGAAAATAAACAGAAGTCTCTTCTGCTCACAAATGTGATACAGGAAAAAACAGCAATATTGTGAAATATTATTATCAAATAAAATAACACTTTTCTGTTTGAATATATAGTAAAATGTAATTTATATCCAGTGATCAAAGCTGAATTTTCAGCATCATTACTCCAGTCTTCAGTGTCACATCATGTTGACCAAATCAAATCTGATGATTTGATGCTTAAGAATAATTTTGCTGCCTTATATTTTTGTGGAAACCGTGATATCATTTTTCAGGATTCTTTGGTAAATTGAAGGTTCAAAAGAACAGCATTTATTTGAAATAGAAATATTTTGTAACATTATTCATGTCCTTACTGTCGCTTTTGATCAATTTAATGTGTTCTTGCTAAATAAAAGTATTAAAGCTGCAATTTTTTGCGGTGAAATATCCAAAAACCACTAGGTTAGTGTTATATATTTTGTTCATTTGTCCCAAATGTTTCCAACTATTTGTAAATTGTGAGAAAATCACAATTTTTACCAAGGATCTGGGATGTGTGAGGGTTAGGGTTAGTAAATGTTAATGGCGTCATATCCGCGTTTCCCTCGGTTTCTGGTTTTATTTTGTAGAAACCATGGAAACACTAAAGTCGTTTAATATATATTACATGTGGAACACAGACAAGAACATCTGTTTTGATACGTTATAGACAGAAAACTAATTATTGTAATATAGCTCAACACGTTTAGTCTTATTGTTTAAATCTATTTTTTTTTTTACCATGCTTTACCACGCCTCAGAGAAAAAACACAAGTAGCTAACATATCATAATCAGATGCAGATTTATTTTAACAGTAATATAGAATTTTCCATCATACTGTAACGTTGGTGTTGGCAGGAATAGGCAGAACCACTGAATTCACTTAAACACAGTTTTAATGGTGAACAGACAGGATACAGGAAGTAACACCAGACACGAAACTATTAGAACTGACAAGGACTGGACAGACACAGAGGGAATATATACAGCTGAACACAAGCGGGGCACAGGTGACAGGCATGACTAATAACGAACACAGCTGACGACAATTGACTAATGACGAGGCACATGGGGAACCAAAACAAAGATCACATGACAAGGACTGATGGAAGCAAAACAAGGAACACATGACAGGAGACAGGACTGGAATACATGTTACACATACAATATGTTTTAAAATTAATTGCATGTCATTTATCAACACAAGCCATCCAGCATTTAATATGATATTGTAATATTGCTCTATCTTACGAGTGTCTCACAGCCGCCGCGAGCGAACGCTCAGAGTAACGTTATAACACCATCTACAACACACTCAAATGTGTGTAATATGATGAACAGAGCTGCGTTTCCTCATACTCATGACCGGAAAAGCGGAAGCGGCGCCGGCGACTGTGTCATAATAAAAGTCCCGCTGCTCTCGAGGCGTGTGTCGTTCGTCTCTCATTATCAATCGTCTCGTTCAGCTCCTCAACACTCGCTCCTGCTCCGCTTCACACTACAGTAACGTTAATAATCGCATCCATGAACATGATTTCTGCCCGAGTCCCATCCCGATTCTTTTCCACCGGCTGTGAGGTGAAGACCGCATGTCCCAAGATTCCACGCTCAAACTCGGCATCATCAAGCTACGCCTTTGTTTTGAATAGGCGACCTCTAGTGGACGAAAAACTACATAGTGCACCTTTAAAAATTATAATTGAAAATGTTACTGACCCCTAACTTTTGTGTATATTCCATTATTTTGGGACCCAAAAACCCCTTATCTGTCAACCATTACTGTGCAGTCATCCGTTCATAATAGCAAAATGAACCCCTTTAAGCTGATACGAAATGCAGATGCTTTATTTTATTTAATTTGTCAGGATCAACACTGATTTGAGCAACAGCTTGTTTTCATTGTTTTAGCTGTCAAGCTCTCCATCAGCAAATATAAACACACCGTGTTTCTGTACATATGTGTAAACAGTAACTCAAAATATGTCGGTTGAAATCATAAACCTTGATTATAAAAAGAACTTTTAATGAAAGTACTGTCGTCAAATGCTGAGCTAGTTGGCACGTTTCAAGTCTGAGGTGAATCATTATGTACAGCGAAAGGAAGATGTGGTTTTAACGAGAAGTGAAGGAAGCATTCGATGGGAAGTTACTGGGAGAGGAAAGTCTGACATCACTCATTAGTCAATTAAGATGCCAGGGAGGAACCTCATAATGTAAATGAACATGTGGGAAATATGAGTCAATTTCTAAATAGAGATTTCCAAACATGCTTTTAATTTAGTCATCTCATGCGGTGCAATTCTTGGTCAATAATGGAAGCTCACTTGTGCAAACACGCACAAACACACCCCATAGATGCAGCGAACTGCCAGTTTTTTGGATTAGTGTTCATTAAAATGATTTTCCCTGATGTCTTTCACCCTTCCTCTGTTATCCGACCAGGTGCGGCGGATTTCGTGCAGCACATGCTCTACTGTTCGTGTTGGCATCAAATGGCCTGGCCGGGTCGCAGTCGACCCCTGCGGTGAATTCAATAAACAATTAAAAATGCAGGACACAGGAAATCAGGGCTGCCTTCCTTGTTTGGTTTGTATGCGATATTTTGAGACACATATTGATGATGATAGTAAGGGTATGGTTGATAGATCTCTCGGTGGGGCGCTTGTTAATTTAGAAGTGTGATTTTTCCCATTTAGTCTTTAGAGGGATGTTGTGTAATGGCTTGTAGATGCTACTGAAAGGAAAGATTAGTGTAAATGGCTTTAATGTGTGGAAACGACCATGTGGACGACACCTGGATTCATGCGGGAGAAGGAAATGCCTTTCTGATGCCTCTGCATTTATAAATCACACACCATTAACAGCTTTATCACCAATAAAACTGATTCACAATGAACACATTTTCAGGAGATTATTAACTATGCTGAAAATCAACCAGTAAACCAGCTAAAACTATACACTGGTCGAGGTTCATACCCCGGTCTTTTTTTATTGTTATTTAGCAAGGATACATTCAATTTAACATAAAAAATTAAGTATAAAAAGAATAAAACAGTAACCTTTAGAATAAAAAAAAAAAGCTATTTCAAATAAACGTTACAAACGTAACAAAAATAAATCCTGAAAAATATTCCACAAAAATATTCAACAGAACAACTGCGGGTTTTTTTTTTTAAACAATTATCTCAACAATAAATGTCCAATGCCCATTCACTTTTATAAACGCTGCAAAAGCTGGCAAAATATATAATTAAATGTTAGCAATTTCTATGCTGCTTGCAAAAAATGCTCAGCTACTTCTGAACGCTTGTCTATGAAGAATCAAATGTATTGTCTGTGTAATGGTGCAGTTACAGCGTCTACCAGCAGGGGCACTGCAGAAATTAACCAGCCAAAACCTGAACTCTTGGGAAATGCTTCCATGGTGTTGGGGATTATAAATTATTGTATGGCTGCATCCAAAATCACATACTCATTCGAGTAGGTACTTATTATGAATAAATAATTACTTTGCAACTGCTAAAATACAGCATTCTAAATAGGGCTGCCCCTAAAGCCTGGAACACATTCATCGGCCGACTAAGTTTTCTCAGTGTTTCACTGTCGGCTGAAGTTGGTCCTTGTCTGTTTTTTTCGGCCGATTCGACACGTTGAATCAGCATCAGAGCTCGTCGGTAAGTCGGGCCATCTGATCATTCTGATTGGCTGTTCAGCTACTGCCTGCTGGTACGGAAAGGCATTTCTTCTTATGCAGGAGCAGAATTTCTTATGTCAGGGCAATTTTGCCAGCATAAACCAGCTCAAACCAGATCATGACCAACTAAGGACCAACATAAACCAGCTCAAACCAGCTCATGACCAACTAAGGACCAGCATAAACCAGCTCATGACCAACTAAGGACCAACATAAACCAGCTCAAACCAGCTCATGACCAACTAAGGACCAGCATAAACCAGTTCAAACCAGCTCATGACCAACTAAGGACCAGCATAAACCAGCTCAAACCAGCTCATGACCAACTAAGGACCAGCATAAACCAGCTCATGACCAACTAAGGACCAGCATAAACCAGTTCAAACCAGCTCATGACCAACTAAGACCAGCATAAACCAGCTCAAACCAGCTCATGACCAACTAAGGACCAGCATAAACCAGATCATGACCAACTAAGGACCAGCATAAACCAGCTCAAACCAGCTCATGACCAACAAAGGACCAGCATAAACCAGCTCAAACCAGCTCATGACCAACAAAGGACCAGCATAAACCAGCTCAAACCAGCTCATGACCAACTAAGGACCAGTATAAACCAGCTCATGACCAACTAAGGACCAGCATAAACCAGTTCAAACCAGCTCATGACCAACTAAGGACCAGCATAAACCAGTTCAAACCAGCTCATGACCAGCTAAGGACCAGCATAAACCAGCTCAAACCAGCTTCCATGCTTCAAAACATACCTAACCAGCATATGCTGTTTTTTCAGCAGGGTGGACTAGAAGCGGCTTAGTCAGCCAAGATTTTATCAGTCGGTTAGAAGCAGAAAAAAAAAAAAAACTCCACAGGATGTGGCAAAGTCACAAAGTCTTAATGGCGGGTTCTTGTGGTAATTACAGTATGTCGGGCAGGAAATCCAAACGTTCGCCTATCATCCATCAACCTCAAATATGGCTCATCATTCGAAACATGTAAGTAGTAGCAACTTTACTGCTCACTCCAAGGTTAATCTAGATAAATGTGCGTTATTATTATCCAAGTGTTTGTGCAGAGTGTGGAGGGCAGCTGAAGTATAGCACGCTTTACATGGAGAGCTTGCATTTTTTTCAACTTAAAATTTTTTTCCTTACAGATAAGAGTAATACATCATTCCAAACTGTAAAGGGTCAACTTTTATTTGTGTACACTCACAACAACAACAAACTGTTGAGCTTTTGTAAAATAAATAAATATTAAAAAAAGACAGCATGCGCTTTCTGCCGTCTTGGTGTCCTTGAAGAGCAGCGCGTCACAAAAATGAAACTCAGCGTATAGACTACCTGCCTCACAGACATGAGAAATACATCTATAGAAAGCTTGAAACGGCTACTCAACCGAACCAATTCAACTCTAAAACAAATACTCTGATTATATAATCCATGAGAAGATGTGTTTCTCTCTATAGAGTCAGCATCGTCAGCTTCATCTTTGCAGACAACCATGACTCAGAAAACACTAGTTTATTAATTAACAATTCAAATGTTATATATATATATACATATATATATATATATATATATATATATATATATATATATGTATATATATATATATGTATAACACATTCATAATCATTACTTTTGTCAAGCTTTATGCGCGAGCTTGAGCGTGAGGCATATATTCCTCCCCCAGTATATTTAAGTAATTAAACTAATATAAACATGCATTTAGTCGACTAATGGGTTGAATGAACGACTACTAGTCAACTAGAAAAATCTTTAGCATGGTATGACTGTAATCCAGTCTACATTCGTCATGTTGTCATTATCATGTGACCTACCAGCATCATTTCACTGCCATTAACAAATCCTCTTCTGTGGCCTCATCGGATAGTAAAGTGTCCATACACACTTTAGAATCTCGCTGGAGGTCATCAGGAGAATTGTTGAATTCAGACATACTTCTTTTGTCGCATCCTGGCTACTATATAGTAGGGAAGTATACGTTTTCCGACACAGCCATTGAGTGTGAACTGAAGCGCAACTGCCAAGGTAGAAATGAACATTTCTTAAGGATGACGACGGAATCCTGCAATATCAGGGAATTTGTCCGGCCAAAGGAAGTCTTACCTAAGAGACTGAGCTTTACCGTAACACAGCAATGTGTCCCAGCAGTGGAATTAATAACAGCAACTGAAACAACAACAGCACACCAGATGATGAGGTGGAAGAAATGTGTTTGAAATTCTCAGAAAATACCTTTCGCTAAGGAAAAGAAGAAGAAGTTACTGCTTGGCAGGAACATCAACACCACAATTCTTTCAGCTGACAAATGCAGATACTCTTTTTGTGGTAAAATGCAACAGAGGTTCTTCGAACTGTTAGAAATGTAATGAAACTATATATTTATTCAAGTTTGATGTACTTTTTCTGTTCAAATCTTTGGGGTTCATTTCGAAGGTCCATTCTACTCGTAACTTTGCAACTACATGTCAATTAACTCTCAGAGTATTAGTAGTCTGTTTAATATCTGCTCACGCTATACTACTTCTCTAATCAGAGTCAGCTGACATATAGTTGCAAAGATACATGTAGTTATTGTGTCTGAAATGGATTAAAAGAGAGAGTAAAGACTTTCATTGATCCAAGTGCAGCTTTATTTACAAAACGTAGTCATACAGGCAATGGTCAACTCAACAGCAAACAGAAGTAACAAGGAAAAGGCAAACTCGTAGTAAATAATCCAGGCAAATGGTCAATAGGCAGATCAACAACAGAACGGAGAACAGGCAGGATCAGAAAACAGGCAGACAAAACAAGGAATAAACGCTTAGAATTGTAATACAGGCATCGACAAGACTTCGCAAATATCATATGCTTGAACGGTCTCTTAAATGGTGCACTAGATTGTTTACAGCTGGGCAGTAATTAACATGAAGGTAAGGGACTTATGGGAAATGTAGTGTGGTTGGGATAGTCCGTAAAATGGGAGGGCAACATCTGGTGGTAAGTGGTAAATTCATAATGTTATAAAAAGGGTCTATATTTCAAATAAATGCTACAAAATGTCAACACCAAAGAAACTTTCAACACTGATAATAATCAGAAATGTTTCTCGAGCACCAAATCATCATATCAGAATGATTTCTGAAGGATCATGTGACACTGAAGACTGGCGTAATCAGCTTTGATCACAGGAATAAATTACATTTTAAAATATATACAAACAGAAAAACCTTTTTTCATTGATAACTATGCTACAAAATAAATTAAAAGTTTGCATATTGACAAAAGCTTTCCAGAAAATGACTCACTTAGCCATTTTATGAGACAACAAAACTACATTTCCCATCATGCTCTGTGTAGTACGTGACATTATGGCTCAGTACCAAGCCTTGTACTTCCATGGCCTACTGTTGAGCTGGATAGGAATGCGTATGGATAGCTTTTTCCATGAATATTATAACTTCTTGATGTCCACATTATAGTGGCATTCTATGTGAAAAGATTTAAAAACAAAACAGGATTGTTAAAAAAAATTGTCCTGCACACTGAACTGTCTTCACACGAAGTGCACTTGACCCTCCACAGCGACATGCGTGAATGTAAACCTTCACAGATGATGGACTGGAGCTCTGGACTGACCACACATCCACTTAAGTGAATGATCCATGTTCTGATTGAGTTGATATGTTAACAGATTTTGCAGTATCTGGAACAAGGATTTCCTCACTTTGTTTAATCTAAAGCTCATTGATGCAGTCTTGGGAAGAGGATTACCATTCTGTTTCTATAAATATAATTGCATTTTTAACATCTAATTTCCACAGTTAACATTTTATACATTTTAATCTCGAGCGTTTGTTTCGCGTCACAGTTTTATTTTATTATTATTTATATAATATTATAGCATTTAGCCTATTAATATTTTGATTAACTTTTATTTTTGGATTTTCAGTTTGAGTAATTATATATATATATATATATATATATATATATAATTACTATTATATATAGTAATATTTATTATAGTTTAATTATAAATATAATTTAAATATAATAATAAATATAAATATATATATATATATATATATATTTTTTTTTAATTTATTTATATTTATGATTATATTTTAATTATATTTATTCTTAATTATATTTTAATATCTCTGTTTCATTTTAATTTATTTTATGTCAGTTAGTTGCCAAGGCAGCGTTCCTAATTTTTACTTTAATGTTTCTCCTCTAATATTTATAATTTATTTATTAATTTATTTCAATTAAAGAACAGTTTGTTTTTGATTCACTGGAAAGAATCGGCTCATGAGAGTCATTGTTATTGAACACTGCACTGCTTGCAATTTTGACTCACTAAAAAGAATCGGCTCATAAGAGTCATGATGGGTTAATGAACTGGACAACGATTTGTTTGTTTCTGCATGCTGCCTACAATAACTCGATAGAATGGCATGTTTTCTATGGGATTATTATTTTGTGAGGCAAGGGGGATGAAATATTACAACTGTGCATGCAGGCCAAGGCTATATAATAACTATGAGCTAAATATAAATAATCTGTGGGCTATTACATGAAGAAAATGTGAGTGGCGTGTGTTTACCCACGCAAAACTAAATGGCACGTTGCTAGGGTGTAATGGGCTGTTGCCAGGGAGTTGCTATGCAGTTTGAGGGGTTGTTTCCATAACAGAAAATGCGTTTTGGCATTTCATTTACACGACTTTTTGGGGGTCCGAAAATGCAAACTTTAAAAACAGGTTTCAAAGTGCAAGTTTTTAAATACCGTAATGCGTATGCGTATTGCGTGGCTTTTATGTGCTATTATGTGCGGCTTTTCTTACTATATGGTTGCTGGGGTGTTCTGGGTGGTTGCTGGGAACCCACAACTAGGTACTGTATGATATTCTGGTCTCTATTTGTGGCACAGAATCTTTCTTTTTTTTATAGCCCTCCTAATATTTGTTACATTTGCAACTGTTTTGTGGGTCCAATTTCCATTTATTCTATATTCAGATTTCAGCCTCTTTAATCCAAAGTCACTTGTGAATTATTCAGAATGCAGCAACATATTCCAATCATCCAAATAAAGCCCATCTGATTCCAAACATTTTCATCCAAGAAAATGATGCCAAAGAGGTTACTATGACAACCAAATATTCCTTCATAAGGAAAAAAAAAAGTACTTTTCATGCTAGTGACAATTCATCACCATCTTTGGAAAGTCAAACATTGTTTTGAGAGTTGCTCAACTGTGTAGTCAGCTGTCCAATACGAGCGGCAGACAGCACAGCAAATTATAGATCATTCTGCTGTGGAGTTTCTCAAATCTTGGATCTTGATGTTGTTGTTTGGCTGTAGGTCGTTGTCTGAGCTAATTATTTGTTTTCTCAAGGATCTGCCTTTGCTTTGCCAGTCTGATGATCTTAATTCTGAAGAATTACAGCGTATTAGTGGATGAAGTCTGCTGCCAAGTAAGATTTCCACCATTAAACTTGTGAGATATGGAGTGGAAAGATACTGAATTTGCACAAAACAACACCTGCAATTAATATTTGAAAAGAAATGGCAATTATGCAATTAAATTTATACATTTAAAGACATTTAGAGATAAAACATAAATTGCTTGTGATGCTCTCATTTGTTGCTTTGGATGAAAGCATCTTTAAAATTGCTACATGTGACGCAAAAAACAAATCTATGGTTATATATTCATCCTAGAGCTGCATGATTTTGGATAAATCCAGAATTGCGTTTTTTTTTTTCACGATTCTGAACAGACAACTAAACAAAATAGTGTGTAATTTACTAGAGTTTCTTACAAAATTTTAATTGCTGCAGTCTATTTAAAATTAATTAAATTTTTTTTTGAATGAATGATTCAATGACTCAAAATTCCTAAACTTGTTTCGATTATTACTGTACGAATCAACGTTTCTGAACTAATCTCTTGAATGAATGGTTCAATGATAAATACATTTTTTAGCAGTCACTTGTCACCACCTACTGGTGTAGAGATGTAATGACACAATCGTTATATGAAGCCAAGTTACCTTTGAAAAGTGTTTTACTCCGGTTTGCCATCTTCGACATCACATCAGTGTTTACATCCGAACTATAACTTTTATTCCAGTACTTCTGTGATCATATGAATATTTGTAACACGTGAATAACGATACTGTGTGGTTGAAAAGACTTTTTTTGAAGCTGGTTCATACCTAGATAGCCTAACTGCTTTCTCTAAAGCCCAAAATATACTTAGGACAGTGCGCGCACAACAGCGCAGGTGCGAATGACTTGATCTTTTGAAAACAAAATAAAACGTATATACTTCAAGGGTGCGTTCACACTTGTAGTTCGGTTGGTTTGGTTCGTTTGGTCCGGACCAAAAAACAAAAACAAAACATATAGTCCTGGTCCACTTAGCGTTCACACTGGCATTTTTAACAGCGAACCTTCAGTTACTGAACCAAAGGTCTAGGGACACAGTCACAACCTGATTGGTCGGCTTTTATGACGTATATTTCGCGACGGAGCTCGCTTACCGAACATTCAAAACAACGCTGTGTTCTGGATTAAACGTCTTCATTTTATGCGTGTACATATGCTTTATTTTTACCAGCTGAGAACTCAAGAAGAGCTCAGAAAATGTTCAAAACATTCAAAACAGCAGCAGGATTTCCTCCGTTGTGTGCAGAAACAGAAACTTCACCTCCTCGTTGCTCCACGTTTGCCCTCGACTCATTTTGGATACACCGATCTTTCCGCATCGTCAAATCAGCTGACTTGTAGCGTGGCATCTTGTGACATCACGTCCTGTTTTTGGTTCGTTTACATGTCTTTGGTCCGTGTTGCGTTCATATATCAATGGAACCGCACCAGAGTTCGTTTGGAAGCGGATCGAGACCCATCTTTTTAGCTTGTTTGGTGCGCACCAGGGTTCAGATGGCAGCGTTCACATATGTTCAAACGAACCGCACTAACTGAGCAATCGCACCAGGGTTCGTTTTAATCGAACCAAACATGACAAGTGTGAACGCATCCTAAAAGGCTCACACATTTTTTCAGTGTATGTACTACTTTTGGAAAAGACCATTCTGAACATTTTGTTAAACTTCTTTTGTGTTTCATATAAGCAAGAAAATCACGTGTTTGGGTTTGCATTGGTTTAACATTTAAGAGTAAACTCTTTTTTTAGTACACATAGAGACTTATATAGAGAATTATTTCTGGAAGTGAAGGAAATAAGCATAGACAAATGAGACCCCAGAGCAACATTAAACATGCAAACCAAGTCAGCAATACCCATAAGACCGTTTGCCACACCACAAATGCCTCATGACTCAGCACAGATTTCCAGACTTCTTTCATCTAAAGCCATGCTGCAGTAAAGCAGTCTGCCTCCGTCAGAAATGGTTTGGCATGGAAGTGCATCTTCACTCAAATCCTGGACTTTCACATTTTAGTTTGGCTGTAAATCAGCAAGTTAATTATTTGATACCTTGAGGCTCTGTATTTCCCTACTCTTAAATAATTTATGACCTTCTTAGTCCATCTCTATGAATCATTGTGTTCAGACAGGCTTTTTAAAGTCAGACAACATTTCTTAATTGGATTATTAACATCTATAGTTTGGTGGACATGAATGCTAATGTTTGTGTGAAAATCTTTTTAGACAGCTGTCTGAGCACAGTTATTATAATTGTAGGCCTATTATTATTTTTTCTGTTTGGCACATAACTTAGGAAGGTTAAAGGTGCACTATGTAGTTTTTAGCCACTAGAGGTCGCCTATTCAAAACAAATGCGTAGCTTGATGACGGCCAAGTTTGAGCGTGGAATCTTGGGACATGCGGTCTTCACCTCACAGCCGGTGGAAAAGAATCGGGATGGGATTCGGATCATGTTCATGGATGCGATTATTAACGTTACTGTAGTATGAAGCAGAGCAGGAGCGAGTGTTGAGGAGCTGAACGAGACGATGATAATGAGAGACGAACACAACACATGCCTTAAGGCGCCTAGATATTAGAATATCATATGAAATGCTGGATGGCTTGATAAATGATAAATGGCATGAATTTTATTTTATAACGTATTGTTTGTTGGAGAAAATTCTGTATTACTAAAAATAAAGCTGCATCTGATTATGATATGTTAGTTACTTGACAAAATAGTGTTTTTCTCTGAGGCGTGGTAAAGCATGGTACTCGCAAAAAATCAAGAAAATTAGATTTAAACAATATGATTAAACATGTTGAGCTATATTACAATAGTTAGTTTTCTGTCTATAATGTATGAAAACAGATGTTCTTGTCTGTGTTCCCACATGTAATATATATTAAACTGACTTTAGTGTTCCCATGATTTCTACAAAATAAAACCAGAAACCGAGGGAAACGCGGATATGACATCATTTACATGCGACTCCCTCACACATCCTGGATCCTTGGTTAAAATTGCAATTTTCTCAGGATTTACAAAGAGTTGGAAACATTTGGGATATTGTAAGTACTCAAATAAACAAAATGTGTAACACTGTGTCAAATTTTACTTATTGCAGCTTTAAAAAAGATTTGCATGGATAAATGATTTATAATAAATACTGCAATATTCCATAAAAAAATGAATAAGAATTGTCCATTTTCCTGACTTCAAAGACATTTTTATATCCTCCTGGCAGAATGGACCCATATCTAGAGATCAGAGATATGCATAAGTCATGCTTATTTTTGAAAACACAACTTTTAATGATATCCTACTTTCTTTTCTGTTTTCCAGAGGAAGAATATGACAATTCAGCCGTCTGTGAAGATGGAGATGGCGAAGGAGAGGTATGGCATTAGTATATTGTAGATAGTAAATGCTTGATGCAACTGTAATCATGATCAGTATTGTACATCCTGTCATTCAGCTCTCTGACCTCTTTCGATTGGCTGATTACTCCGTATTAGTATTGATTGCAGGCTCTTCTGATATCTGTATCAGGCTGACATCGGACCATCCATGAGGACTATGTCTGGCAATAGTGCATGTTAAACTCTTGGAGAATGGATGGTTTTCCATTGCATCTGTTTGTGAGCTGATCATCCGTGGAGAGGATCCACAAATCAGTAAGTGTTTGTAAACTTTTCCATGACTGACACTCTAACTGTATATAAAGAAACATGAAGTAACTTGCATGACAAGTGATGCAGAGCATTCAGATTTCTCATCATGTAACACTTTAGGAATTCACATTAAGCGTCCGTGTTTCTGTTTCTCTCCTTAAGCTGAAATAGCACGGTAACCTCGCTGAATGTGATCAGTTTATTGATCCAGGTAAGAGAATCAGATGTATACTCTAAAATTGAGTCATATTGTGTATTTTTTGCCATTGGTTGACATACTTTTTTAAGTTCCAAAATAGTCTTAGTGTAGGTTTTCACTACTATTTTCCCCTCTGTCTGGCTTTTAGAATTAAACAGCCTGTTTGTGCTACTGTATCTTTAAGTAATCAATATGTAAACAACCTTTTTGCATGCAAAATGAGTAACGCCAATAAATTATGGGCTTAATCTGGATCCTCCTTATTACCTGACAGTGACTGAGTGGGAAAAGCTTTTCAATACTGAATAGGCGTCATTGACTTTTGAATGTGGGGCGGTTCATCTGTGTGAGTTATTTTGGCAGTTTAGTTTAGATAAATGGGCATTGTGAAGCTTCAGTATGTTTTCATAGGATAATGAACTGTTTTATATTAAAAAAAGCATGTGATTTCACATGATATGAGCCCTTTCAAAATAAAAGGTTCTTCAGTGGTTCTTTGCGATACTTCAACAAATAAAATTGCATCCCTCTTCTTATGTAAAACTATTTCTCGCTTTATAGGCGGGGTGCGAATTACGGGGGGTGGTTTGATCCCCACTGAAGACCATCAAAATATAATGTTTGTGGGGTTTCAAAGAAAGCATTCTCCCCATGAAGTGTTACCTATAAATATGAAGATTTCAGCATTACATTCACGGATTTGTTCATGATGCATCATATTTATAGTCATTTTCTTTTAACCAATCACACACATTTCCGTTGAGCTTAGGAGAGTTTTTGGTTATAAAAATAGCCTACAGAGAATGCCATTTGAAAAAAATAATCAAACGGGATCCATACGCTAATGTTAGTGCTGAGATAGGCCTTTGGCTATTAAAAAGCTCTTGACTTTACGTTTATAGATTTTTCTTCGGCATATTGATCCTGTATGTTATCCTTCTTTTGGGTTATTTGCAGTAACCTACAGTACATTTGTTTTGTTTTTTAACACAGGAAAACAGGAGGACTTACAAAGGTTAATGTTGTGTTTGATGTGCTTGTGTCTTTATTTTTGTCAAAACATGCAAGAGTATGATAAATTAGTTGCTTACATATTCACAAGAAAATGTGTGGTGCCTGACATGATTCTAGGTTGTTGTAGGTGGTTTCCAGGGTGTTGCTATGGGGTTACTTAGGTGTTGTAGGTGGGTGCTAAATCCTGCATCTTCAAGTATCTGATATTCCGCGATATGGCACACAATTTGAGGTATAATTTATCAGGGTTGTGACAAGACACTTATCTCACTAGACAAGATGAGACACGAGATTGGAATCACGAAAATAAGACGAGATGAGATTTTTGCACAATATTTTTCAAATATCCTCAATGACAACATTCACGACTGGAAAAAATCAGGTGCATGTTCAAATGTTTTAACTAATCATCATGTAATGAATGTCATGTCAGTTCTACTTTCTGAGTATGAATCAGAAAATGCAGTGAAAGACAACAATATACAAGCACTGTAAAAGGTTTTTCCACAAACTCAACTGATCGGCTTCTCTGCTGTATGATTTCACACGAGTCTCTTCAGACCTTACTGTACATGAAGTATGATTGAACTCCTTTCCACAAATTGAACATAGAAATAAAAACAGTATAAATAATAAAAATCAAAAAACTGATAGGTTTGATATTGGGATATCGTATGTCGTCTAGTTTGCACACATCAGGGAGCTCGCGTTTTACTTTCACTTTCTAATTTGTGATCGCACATACTCTGTGTATAGGGAGCGGCGGTGCTGAGCATGTATTTGTCAGGATCTCTATCTGTGTCTGTCTGTTTCTGTTCCCCAGTCCTGTCTTTAGTCACGTGTTCTTTGTTTTGAGTTCTAGTCCTGTCAGTTGTCACATGGTCTTTGTTTTGAGTTTGTCAGTTTGTCATCTCATTATTAGTCCATTGTCTTCAGCTGTGTCTTGTTTGTAATCATGTATGTCACCTGTGCCCTACTCGTTATCCTCTTGTTCTCTGGAGTATATATTCCCTCTGTGTCGGTCCAGTCATTGTTCGTCATTAACGTTTCTATGGTGGTTGTATTGGTCTGTACCGTGTTTGAGATATTAAAATACTTTGCTATTCAGTTTTCTGTCTTCGGGCACTCCCTTCCTGCAACCACACCGTGACAGTATTCTACAAGATAAGACATTTATAAGATGCTCAGGCTCTGTTGCACAACGAATCCTCCGCCATGGTCTTGTCAGTCATCTCGCCTTACTCTCGCCACATGATCCTCTTGCACTGTGCGCAACTCGTGCTAGATGAACAGAGCAGACGATTATAATAGTTTATAATCGAAGCGACCATTATCCAACTTAGTTAAATGGTTTTTATTCCTATAAAAAAGAAAAAAGACAGTGGAGGCGGTGCAGCTCTAATGTAAACGTAGAGGTGGCATGTTCTATGTTAATTTCACCCATGGCGATATCACAAGACAGCTTTTCACCTCAACGGGAAATCACATTTTAATATCAAGAGATCTCGTGGCACCCGTATAATTTGTGTCTGTAGCAAACGCGAACCTTAATACTTACAGTTTGCAAGCAGTTGGAAAGGATATCATGGTTTTGAGACTGGTCTGCTGCCTTGTCTTCACAGGATGCTGGAGGCAGTGAGGAGACACCAGCTGGTTCTTGTGTGCTATCTGGTCATCCAAATGGCTTCTGTCTTCCTGTTAATCTGTTGTTGATGTTTCATTTGTGATAATTTATGTTCAGTTGTGTTCAAGGACATGGAGCGATACCGATTTTTTTTTTTTGATAGTTTCCTTGCATATTTATCCACAAAAAATAGGATATTTAAAAATGACTTTCTTTCGTTCTAACAGTGTAACCTGCATTTAGCAGATGCTTAAAATACACAAGCTGAGAAGTAATGTCTACTTCAAAGGTATAGTGTTGTTGAAGAAGAGCCAGTAATATCATTTCCACCCACAATTTTATTATAGTCTCAACTGAGAGTGAGAGATCTCTGTTGTTTCTTCCATGGTTTTCTCAAACCACCAAACCTGAATAGGAACGGAAGCTCTTCTCAGAGGTTTATTTCAGTGGGCAGTTCAGCAGACGTTGGACTGGACTCATCTGATCTTGAGTAGTGTTTCTCACAGGATGGTTATGATGCCCTTCACTTCCATCACAGTCATAGTGTGCCATAGAGATGCAATTCTTCTAACTCTTGGCATGTCTGCACACATTCAAGGGAAAATGACTAATGCATTTGACTCTGTGCCATACACCACAGACGTATACATCAGAAAGTGATGATGCAGTTGTCATGGAGATATAGACATGTTTTGGTTGGTGTAACACTAGTTTAGAGATGTTCCACACCAAAGTTATTGGCACAAGTTAGCCAGCTATAGTCATCGTAACCTCTCCAACCTCTCCAAATGTGTATGTTAAAAATAACTTTAAGAGCTGAAAAAAATGAAAACTATCCCATGATGTACTCTGCCTCAAGCCATCCTAGGACTATCTTCTTTCAGATGAACACAATTGGAAATATATTTAAAATATTGTTGCTCTTCCAAGCTTTATAATGGTATGGTGGGGTCGAGATTTTTAAGAATAATAAATGCATCCATCCATCATAAAAATAATCCAACGGCTCCAGGGAGTTAATAAAGGCTAGATTACGGAAGACGGCTGTACGCATCGAGTTACAGCGGAGGCGTAAACCCCTGATCTGACACATTATGTAATGACAAACGCAGAGGCACAACAAAACAAAACACCGGTCACGAATTAAAAGTCTAAAACAAGAAATGTTAAAGAGAAGTGTCAGAGGATTTCGATATAAGAGAAGAGGAGCTTGAGTTTGTTTCACAGCACTATTTCTTTGAACCACGAGAGGCGTCTAAGCTTACGATACTCCAACATCCTGCGTCATTCATCGTGTCACGGGTTACTTTTGTGGCGCAAGTCCACTTGTCGACAGTATGCGTACGATCGTCTGCCTGAAGCTAGTTATTTTTTGTTGATAAAGTTTTAAATATGGATATTTTTCTTACAAAAACCCATTGCTTCTCTTCAGAAGGACTTTATTAACCCCCTGGAGTCATGTTGATTGTTTTTATGATGGATGCATGCACTTTTTTGGGCTTCAAAATCTTGCCCCCCCATTCACTACCATTATAAAGCTTTGAAGAACCAGAATATTTTTAAATATATCTCCGATTGTGTTCATCTGAAAGAAAATAGTCATATATACCGATGGTTTGAAGGTGAGTAAACCTTTTTTAGGTGAACTATCCCTTAATAGCTACAGTACTTTGACAGGACAGGACGACATTACCATGCATAACTTTCTGTATCAGACATACTTTAATAAACCTTTTTTATTTTTTCCGCCCGTATTTCTTTCCAAAATTGCACGTGGAATATTAGTCAAGCGTTTCTTGCAACAAAACCGATTGCAATTTTGTTTTTCATGATAATTTTTCTCCTCCTCTTCTTCCACTTCTGGATTTATTACTTTAAATTTATATATATATATATATATATATATATATATATATATATAGTGTGTGTGTGTGTGTCAGCCAAATGCATGCATCGAATTGATGTAAAATGTAATGACAGGTCAAGCTATTTTCAGATGTTAATTTGATTCATTTGACTGAGCTGCAGAAACATGGCAGTGACTTTAATATTAAATATGATTATAAAATCAGTTTTACTTGGGCAGTTTAATATCCTGCCTCAAAGTTTAATTTTTCCATCTCATTTACAATGCTAATGAGGCATATTTACTAAATGATCTTATCTAGGGCAATATTTCTTTCAGCTATTAAGGACTAATTAAGCTGAACAACTTTTCTTTTTTAAATGCAAAAGTTGGTTTTGGTTTAATAATGGAATGACTATTAATGTAAATGCCTGCTATCGCACAAAACTCACTGAATATATTGACTTACAGAAGCAGAACAGAAGTGACTGAGATGTTGTTTAGACTGGGAAGCAGCTGTAGACGCAGAGTGTTAACAGACTTTTAGCTTTACAAGCAAATTGAATCTCTTTTGATAACAAAGACCTTCAGTGATCTTCCAAAGAAAAGCACTTCTGGTTCAAATCACTGTGAGTATTACTCACACTTGGGGTTAGGGGTTTGTTTAAATCACTAACACTAACTATTAAACTTTGTTTAACTTTCCCATACAGTTAATGATCCAGACTTGAATCATTCCTAACATGTGTCTTGTGCTGTTACTTAGAAACGTGATCAGACAGGCAGTTTTTCCCTGGTAAATTGAGCAAATGAATCATTGAAGGACAACATTCAGCAGAATATCTTACACACTTGAGGGTGGACATGGGTCCGTAAGCAACTGCATACAGAAATGCACTAAAAGTAATCAATTAGGAACAAAATGGGAATGACAATGAATTCATGTTGACCATATAAGTAGCTGTCATCATTTACCTATTAACTGCATGAAAACAATTCAAAACAGAAAGCGCTTTGAACGTGATGGTAGGGATAGTGCTGTTCGCTTTCATACATCGGAGCATTGATCACTGTTCTGTTTTCATAAATATTTATGCTGACAACAGTGCAGTGTTTTCTGTCAAGAGTTTCCTCACTGAAGAGGTATGCAAATGACAGCCTAATCTAAATACAAACCGATGTCTTTTGTCTGATAAACAGCGGTAGTGCAGCCAAATGTCTTGCTGTTTGTCGTACATGGTTCAAATGAGAACGTAAAGTTACAGAGTACTGTAATCAAACTGACAGGGATTAAATGGATGTTATGCATACCGAGTTTCTCTTATTCACGACATCTATTTGTACATCAAGTGTGTTTCTAGCTCATAAGTTTTTATACATTTGGATACACACTGGTATGTGTAAAATGCACATAATGACAGCAAACGTAAAGCCTTTTTGTATGTACAAATTTAGAGATTTCAATCAAATATGAGAAAGTATAAAATAGTTTTAGTTAATATAGTATGATTTCATTTATCCCCCATGTGAATTAGATATTAAAGGGATAGTTCACCCAAAAATAACATATTCAATATTCTTCAAAATATCTTCCTTTGTGTTCAGCAGAACAAAAAAAAAATGTATACAGGTTTAGAACAGCTTGACGGTGAGTAAATGATGACAGAATTTTCATTTTTGGGTGAACTATCCCTATTTAATGGACGTAAAAACTGCTAAACTCAGTTTTAAGTGTTTTTTCATTATCATTTGGAACAATTTGTGATACTAAAGAATGAAAACTAATTCTAAAATAACAAAATGTTTCCACATTTTCAAATGATATTTGTATAAATACAGTAAACAATAGGATTAAAAACGACAAATTATTTCCATGTTTTTTGCAACAAAATTACTTTTTATTATGTATGGAAAGCATATACTCTCTCTCTCTCATTCAAACGCACACATTCAGTGCGGACACACACTCGCACAGAAACCTGTTGTCAGCGCTGACGGTTTTATCAGTAAAACAGTTTAGCAACTTAAAAGCTACATGACTTTTATGACTAGCGAGGTAATAAAGCCGGTGTTTTTGAAGCAGATAAACTTACAGTTTCGCTGTTGAGAGACGCACAGACTCGGGTCATTCACAGATGCTTAATCTCTCTCTCTCTTTGTATTATTCTGCTATCGATGGTTCAACCTAGCTCTAAAATGACATTTTGGAATTGGCAATGGAGTCGTGGGATGAGATGCATAAGAAATTAGTCCTACACACAACAGCGTTTTAAGGACAAAAACCTGAAATACATCATCTGATCAATGTCGAGGGTTGGTAACTATAATATTCAAAAGTATGGCTGTATTTTTTCCATTGTGATGTGCTGCAGTAGTTTACATTGACATAAGACATCAATCCCTTTGGAGCAGCTTCAACTTAAGCCTCGCAGGCAGTTTGGATCCTCACGAAGGTGCAATGTTGGAAACTTTTAGGATGCATATGCAAAATGATTCAAATGTGCAGGTGAATGTTTTCTCCAAGATGAGTTTGGCAGGTCGGTAGGAATGAATGGTTTTGCAGCTCTATTAATCACGCTCTGTTCCTGGAAGCTTGCTGCTGGCAAAAGAAAGTTTTGTTTTGCTTTGCTTCTGGATGTGCTACGATTAATCCCGGCCTATTCCATTTTTTTTTTTACTCAAAAAAAAGGCACATCAATGAGGCCTATAATCAATCCGTTCCAAAAAGAAAAGTAAAATCAGTGCTTATTAACCCTTCGCAAACAGTTTGATTGACAGGAGATCTGACCGAATCCGCCATTTTGTCCGACAAAGCAGTCAGGAGAGTTAGTAGATTAACGTTGATGAACTTGAACTTGAATAATTGTGTGTCCTCACGTCTTTCATTCTTTCTGATGTTCATTCATGTTTATTTGATGCTATAAATGAACTAGTATGAAGAGATGATCGGTTCACGAGGAGCTACAGCGATCTGTCACGACACTTAAACACACACTATACGCTATTTATTGTTTAAACTTCTTTAAAAAATTACAATATTTTAAATATGAAACTGTTTCATACGATGTCAGTGTCTCTTTGCTCCACGATGTATTTTTCACTTCATGAGAACATGATGTGTGGTGTGAGAGTGCATGGGTTGTCGAACATAGCAACAGTAACTAAAGTAGGCGGGTCTTTGCGAACGGTCAATTGAAAGAAAACAAGTTGACAAAAAAACTGAACCTAATATATATAACTCATATATATATATATATATGCACGCAGGCTAATTTCGAGTTACAGGCAAAGCAAGTGAAAAATGTCTTTCACAAAAATGAGTTCATTAAACCCTTGTCTAGCGATCCCAATGCCCCAAATAGCGATTTCATCATCAAAAAGTATCTTTATTTGATGTTTTCTGAGAGGAGTACCTTTCCTTTGTCCATGAAAAATACCGTTTTTCTCTGCTCACTTATACTGCCGCTTCCCCTCAGCACAAGTTTGGTATCGTTGTAAAGCGCAGCATTCCAACTTTGTGAATGTTCATAGCGAATTCTCGATGGCAGAGTCTGAACAATGAAATTTGATTTTCAAACTCATACTTCGCTCTTACTCGAGCTGACCGACAGATCCGAAGCGCGCGCACAAAGACGGCGCTCAATCCCGATATACACACAGAATTACTGTATTTCAAAAAACCTGTCTTGGCAAGTATTCACACAAACATTATTATAGCTGTTGAGGAAAAACATCTGATGTGTAACATTATATTAGATCCGTGTGATACAGTAGGTCTTCCTATATAGACTGCCTGTTAATTCATTAATGTTAATGAAACAATTGTGGAATCATGGGGGGAAAAAAGTTGAATATATATATAGTATTTTTCATATAGAAATGGGTCTTGACTTGGTTTGTGCCCAATTTGTTGGTATTACTGGGGATTTTAAGGTTTGGTTGCTTGGTGATTTTGTTTTGGAACCTTCAGAAAAATTTAACTCGATTTTTTTTTTGTCAGATTCCAACAAATCATGCATCATTTTGAAGTTGTTGTTTTTTTTTGTAATGCGAGAATAACAATTAACTTTTTTTTTATTTGCTCATTGCGACTCATTTTGCCAGCATGGCTCACATTTGGTGATAATCAAGCACAATGAGAGATTTCCGAGCAATTTAAATGACTGGTCATTTTTGAGTGGGAACACCAAATTAGGTAAAGGATTTTCAAGAAGGGTTAATTTTCATATTTGTTTGTATTTACCTTTAAATCAGTGGATTGCCGGCTGCTCGTATTTAGAAGGACCAGCCTCAGCTTTAGTCCACCGGCCACTGCTAGATCCATTTAGGGTAGTATGACAAACAAATCTCTAAGCTCGCTGTCTTATGGGAATGACACAGAATGAATTGCCCTCTTACTGTAGCACGTAAACCAGATGCTTCAGATGACTGAGTACTCTATCCTTGTATGACGAAAAAGGAGCATTCGAACCACGGCAGTATCTATGACAATAATAATAGTGTGCGCAGCTTGTCAGGGGGCTTTCGAGAACCGTGGATGTTTCAGTGGAAAAAATACTCATCACGGCCCTCGTTATGCAATCAAACCCTCACGCCTTCAAGAAGCCTTATGGAAGAGATGTCCGAGAACTAGCCGTTCAATTCCACTGAATGTCAAGCATCCAAATGAAGACTCAGATATGCAGCCAAACAAAATATAAAAAGCTTCCATTGAACGTTTGACTGTTGGCTCGGACATTCCTCGATCGGAAACCACTCACATCTGTTTTTCGTGCTAGTATCATTAAATGACCCCAAAAAAGAAGGCAATACTATTTTTTAAAAGGCTAGCAGAAGGTTTAGTATGGACATTACTAAAATATACAATAATATATCCTTCAGCAGCAGAACATTCATCAGTGGATTCAGTGGTTTGTTTTAGTTGCATTGTCCTTAAAACAGGAGGTCTTTTACTCTATAGTTTAAAACTCTTTTGAAATATACTTTGCTGTATATTTATTTCATAGATCACTAATGTTTAAAGGGTTCGTTCACCCAAAAATGAAAATTCTGTCATTAATTCCTCACCCTCATGTCGTTCTACACCCGTAAGACCTTCGTTGAAGATGTTTTTGATGAAATCTGAGAGCTTCTGTCCCTCCATAGACAGTCTACACAACTGATCCTGATGCTTCAAAAAGTTCATAAAGAGATTGTGAAACTCAATCACTTTTTATAATGAGCAGATGTAATTAAGGCTTTTATTCACATATAAGCATTGATCAGCAAACAAGAGCAGAAGCTCAACCGAACCTGAATGACGCGCAAGAACAAACCTCTTCTGCAATTCTTTCTCGCATTTTACGCAGCACAATTGAGCTATAGGACCATTTGGACTAAACCACTCAATTCATATGGATTAGTTTTCTGCTCTCTTTATTAACTTTTTGAAGGGTCAAAGTGGTAATAGGCCCTTCACCGACAGTTTGATTGACAGGCGATCTGACCAATCATAACCCCGAATCCGCTATTTTGTCCGTCAAAGCAGTCAGGGGAGTTAGTAGATTAACGTTGGTGAACTTGAACTTGATAAATTGTGTGTCCTCACGTCTTTCTGCGCTTGAAACAACATTCCTTCTGATGTTTATTTGATGCTATAAATGAACTAGTATGAAGAGATGATCGGTTCACGAGGAGCTACAGCGATCTGTCACCACACATTAAACACACACTAGACGCTATTTATTGATTAAACTTATTTAAAAAAGTACAATATTTGAAATATGAAACTGTTTCATACATTGTCAGTGTCCTCTTTGCTCCACGATGAATTTTTCACTGCGTAAGAACATGATGTGTGGCGTGAGAGCGCATGGCTTGTTGGACATAGCAACAGTAACTAAAGGGGGCGGGTCTTTGCGAACGGCCAATTGCGTAGCTTTCAATGTAGGGACAAAAAGCTCTCAGATTTCATCAATAAGATCTTCATTTGTGTTCCGAAAATGAAAAAAAGTCTTACGCGTAGATCTGTGTATTGGCAGAGGATTCACGATACGATACATGGGTCACGATACGATATATCACGGTATTTTACGATACAATACATATTGCTATATTGATTTATTTATTTTTTACATAAAGGCCTAAATCGAAAAAACTTGCAACTTGCTGTGTATTGTTGGTTACCATGTAACCATGATAATATAATGGTAGCTACGTTTCCATCCAAAGTTGTGAATTTGGAAATTTAAAATTGGATTATCGCACATTTACGACTAAATAAATCAAGTTTTCCATACAAATTCCATGTGTTCTCTTGGGAAATTTGTACGTAAGCTGTTTAAAAAAAATTGAAGATGCTGCAATCTGGCTCTCTTTCGTTAATCATAAATGCCTCAGAACGCGAAGACGAAATTCAATAAATGCTGTCATCATGCAAAATGGTACCCAAATCGTTTTGATCACAGACTTTGGCGCAGACATTTCAGAATGACCAAACCAACATTTGAGATGCTGTGATGCAATTGGTCAGCTGGTTAGTCCAGTTATCCAATCATATCCTCTGTGGAGGCAAAGTCACATGGGTTGTTTTTGTTGCGCATCGAGGGATTTATTTGGTAGTAGTTTATATTCTTATCAGCTAAAAAAATATTATCCAAATTAGCACATTTTTAGAATTTATGTGTATCTTGGTATTTCCATTCATCGTTTTTTTACACAAAATCCCAAAATTTGCATAAAAATAGGTGGATGGAAACACACTGACTCCAGGTTGGGAAAAGCACTATACAAATAAATTGAACTTAACTTGAGTTCTTGCATTATGTGTGTTAGTTAGCATGTTATATTCATAACCATTACCAAAATGACACGATATATGTGAAACGAGGTGAATGTTTGTTAATCGTTTGGATTATCTCTGCGTATATTGAGATTTTCTGTGTCATTTCCATTCGTACTGTTTGAGACGGGCTGCACTCATACTGTATATTTGGCGAGAATTACGCACCACCAAGTCACCCAAAACATTTCAAAGCGTTTGTAATCAAGAAAGAGTTCCTGTTTACCTTGTTTATGTGGTTATTGCCAGATCCAGTATAGAACCAGTAGTCATTCTCAGGAACGTCTTGGGTGGTGGTCATGCTGATGTGATGGTGGTCCAGCACACGATGGCTGATTTAGGACTGCTGGACCACAGGGCTGAGAGTATGACGTTATATAGCATACAACGATAGGAATGTGTCAACTGCTAGAGATAATGCTATACCATTGATAGTAGACGTTTCTTGTTGTGAGAGTATTGGAGTGTCTCAATCACGTCAAGATAAAAGTTGTTACTGTGAAAAGTTGTTACTTTGTTAGTTGTTAGCTTTTTTTTAAATTTTATTCTGTGTTAGATTTAACTTCATATACTGTTTACTGTTCAAATGTCTCTAAAGGCTGCATTTATTTGATAAAAAATACAGTAAAAAGAGAAATATTGTGAAATATTATTTCAAATGAAAATAACTTTTTCAAATACTTTTTAAAATATAATTTATTCCTGTGACGCAAAGCTGAATTTTCAGTATCATTACTCCAGTCTTGTGCCACATGATCCTTCAGAAATCATTATAATATGCTGATTTATTGCTCACAAAACAATTCTGATTATCAATGTCGAAAACAGTTGAGCTGCTTAATATTTTGTGGAAAATGTGATAAATTTTTTCATTATTCTTTGATGACCAGAAATTGAAAGGAACAGCATTTATTTAAATCTTATTGTAATATTTGTAATTACTGTAATTTATTGTAATATTATAAATGTTTTCACTGTCACTTTTGATCAATTCCTTGCTGAATTAAAGTATTAATTTCTTTAAAAAAAAAAAAGTTTAATGCTTTAAAAGTTAAAATTTGTTTAAAAAAGTTAAAATTTGTTTTTTGTCGATCAATTGAAATAAAATTAATCACACATTTTTTTTTTTTTTTTTTAAATGTGTGATTAATTTTTATTTTAATCGATCGACAGCACAATTACCCATAGTGTAATATAAGATCTGGATCCAGGAGTATAAAAATTATAAAAATTAATAATTTTTTTTTTTTTTAAATGTGTGATTAATTTTTATTTTAATCGATTGACATTACAATTACTCATAGTGTAATATAACATCTGGATTCAGGAGTATAAAAATTAATCAATTTTTTTTTTTTTTTTTTTTAAATGTGTGATTAATTTTTATTTTAATCGATGTGTTTGGTGTCTACACCTTTAACTACATTTATTTACTCATACATTCATGATTTGTCTGAGTAACATGTTTTCTAAGGAAGGATGAGTTATTCGGCTTGGGTCAAGGGCTCTGAGCTGTCAAAGTGAATCCGTGATTCATCCATCCAAAAGCACGCCCGTGTGAAATACATATGGCTTCCATGAATCCGTGTGACCTTCTCTCAGAGGTCAAGTGTATCAGTCACGCTCATGTTTTTGTAATGTGTAGAGAGTTCAGTGGACTCTTGCTCGCTGTCAATTGTCCTCTTTCAATTTTTCAGCAGTCGAGGTTGTAACCTTGCTGTGACCTTGTGTAATTTATCACAATCTTGTCTCCTCTCTCCATGGAGAAAACACAAAACCACCATAAATAAGTCATATTGTATATGCTTCTGAGTTATGATGTTTTAACAAAGGAAGACATGCATTTCATATGGCACCTGTCACACTTTTTTTGCTACAGTATGTATAGTTTGGATGTTATATAATATAATTAACTTTGCATGGAGGAACTTCATCCCATCGGAAAGAAATATCTAAAATCTCTCATATCAGCGATGAGATCCGATGGAGAGCAAAGATCTCAATCGTTTCATAATGTCTCAAAATGTGCTCTGGTTTGCTAAGATACCAGCCTATAAAACTTAGTATGAACTCACATATATATCATAAAAGTTTAAATAAATGGTTATGCATTAATTTAGTAGTTACTGTATGACGATTCTTGTGTTTTTGAACAAGGTTCATTGCTGTTTATAGGAGGAAAAAATGGTTAAATTTTCTTTTCAATGGGGTTAATCTTATTGGGAAACAACGGAAATATTATAAAGATCTCATACGTGATTTTTATTTATTTTTCAGTGGAAATTTTATTGATTAATGGTTGCTCTTTCACAACTTCAAAAAAATCAATGTTCTGCCTCAGTATTTTTGTCTCGTTTTCCAGTACAAACATCTAAACATTTGTAAATTCAGATACATTTACTAGCAAAAAATGACTATTAACAAGTCATCAAAATAATGTTTATGCTTAAAACAAGAAAAAAAAAAGTTATTTTAATTCAAATCTACCTGAGGACCTAAAAAATCACTTAATATTTTTTTTTTTTTTTTTGGAAATCTAGACTTATTATCTTAAAGGTGCACTATGTAGTTTTTAGCCACTAGAGGTCACCTATTAAAAACAAATCCATAGCTTGATGAAGTTTGAGCGAGGAATCTTGGGACGTGCGGTCTTCACCTCACAGCCGGTGGAAAAGAATCGGAATGGGACTCGGGCAGAAATCATTTTCACGGATGCGATTATTAACGTTACTGTAGTGTGAAGCAGAGCAGGAGCGAGTGTTGAGGAGCTGAACGAGACGCTGGAGAGATTGATAATGAGAGACGAACGACACACGCCTCGAGAGCAGCGGGACTTTTATTATGACACAGTCGCCGGCGGCACTTCCGCTTCTCCGGTCATGAGTATGAGGAAACGCAGCTCTGTTCATCATATTAGACACATTTGAGTGTGTTGAAAATTATAACGTTACTCCTTGCGTTCACTCGCCGGCTGCTGTGAGACACTGCGAGTACAAAATAGTTACAATGTACATACCATTAGTAAGTACAGTAACATGTCTGTTAGTTACCATATACGGACACTATAAGTAAGTGCGCCTTATTACCCAACACTTGTCTATAGGCACAAAGTAGTTAGCATGTATGTACCACTGGAGAGCACAGCAGTGTTTCTTATTAGTTTCCATGTTCATACATGTCAGGTAAGTACCTTGTATTACCACCTGTATGTACAACATAATTGCTATATATGTTCCAGGAAAGTACACGATTACCGATTTTTCTAATATATAAAATAAGTAAGCTTGACCAGAGTTCTTGTGAGGAGAAGAGTTTATTGAAGCGCAGTTCTTCAGCAGTGATGTCAGGCCTTCAAAATATCTCAAGCCAAAGTTCTGTGTGTGTGACAAAAGACAGAACTGTATACATGAAGATAAAAGGGACACAAACAATACAAACGTGTTAGGACGTCCCACAGGAGATTGGTCAACCCTGCGGTCTACCCTGATGAATTTGTTTCTTCGTTATTCAGTTTCTATGGGCCATTTGGTTCACACCTTCACAGACACAGTCACAATGTTAATGCATCTGACTAAAGATGGTGAAAATTCACATAATCTTTCAGTGTTAGGAGTAATATTGAATAAAAACACAATATTTTAACTCTATTTTGGCTTTGTTTAAACTATTGCGAGAGTGAAATCATTGTATCGAACCTATTAAATGTTGTTTCTCAATGAAGCAGACAGCATTTGTGGATCTTGTTGTTTTTAAGCCTGGTTCACCGTCTCCGGCCAGCGAGCATCAGAAGGTGCGTTTGGATCCGGCAGTGATCTCTGCCAGGCTCCGAGCTGCTGACTGAATCGGAAGGAACTGTGGCTGAAATCCCATATTTGTTCATGTTTATATTGGGGGTGACAGATCTGCAGTATGTCTGAGGAGTGACGTGTGTGAAATCCTTTGCAGTCTTCAGTTCTAAGATATCCCACTTAGGACCTCATTATAATCAACAGACACATTTTAATGCGATTTTAATGGCAAAAGAAGGATCGAGATATATTCTCGAATCGTTTTTAGTGCCTGCTGACTCAGTGTACGAGCGTGTGGTGACGCTGACATCATTCCCCATCATAAACTTTTTGATTACACTATTGAAAGTCATTGATACACGTTCACATCTGTCATTTAATCAAAAGGTCTTATTTAAGTGGCTTTAACCATCTTAGTGTATGTTGTGAAATCAGATTGCGGATCTATATTCTAGGGTGGACTTCACAAGAGTGGTTATGTTAAAAAGAAGTAACGAAATGTCAACATGAAGCCAACATTTTCAGGCCTTATTGTGAAGGATTCATGTGTCTTTCATCCAAATGAAATTATTTGCTCAATTTCTCAAATGACTTTTCTTTTAGATGGATGGATGGATTGATTGATTGATTGATTGATTGATGGGTTGATTGATTGATTGATGGATGGATGGATGGATGGATGGATGGATGGATTGATTGATTGATTTGATTGATTTGATTGAATTGATTGATTGATTGATTGATTGATTGATTTGATTGATTGATGGATTGATAGATTGATTGATGGATGGATGGATGGATGGATGGATTGATTGATGGATTGATTTGATTGATTGATGGATTGATTTGATTGATTGATTGATGGATTGATTTGATTTGATACATGGCAGTTTGATTCACCATCCGAACCACTGATTAGAAAAAAAGATTTGTAAATCTTCGAAGCTTCAAGATGCAGTGTTTTGAAAGTAGAAAGTTATTTTGTTTTTTGGCACACAAAAAGTATTCTCATCGCTTTATAATATTAAGATTGAACCACTGTACTCACATGAACTGTTTTAAATATGTTTTAATATCTTTCTGGACATTGAAAGTGTTCATTATCTTGCTGGAATCACTGAACCATCGGATTTCATCAAAAATATCTTCATTTGTGTTCTGAAGATGAACAAAGATCTTACGGGTGTAGAACGACATGAGGGTGAGGAACTAATGACAGAAATTTAATTTTTGGATGAACTAACCCTTTAATTTTGGTCATTATAACGCATTTTAAACTATAAATCTTAGTGTGATTTTGGAATTGTAATCAGGTACTAAAAATACTTCCCATTAAACGTCCATTGAACCAATGGGATCACTCGGGGTCCTAAAGGAGACCCGATTCCTAGGGGGACTCGATTTCTCACCACACCGGCAGGAAATATAGAACACACATTTGAATGAACAGCGCTCTCTTCCACCCTCATTACTCACAGTTGAGGTGGCCAAGCACCGAACCCCCAATCACTCCCCAGGCGCTGCAGGAATGGCTCCGGGTGTGTGTCCATGGTGTGTTCAATACTCACTGTTGGTTGCTCTTGGATGGGTAAAATTCCACAAATTCCAAGTATGGGACACCATACTTGGCTACATGTCACCTCACTCACTTAGAAAGAAATGTTTCTTGAGCAGCAAATCAGCTGAGTTGAGAATTGTAATAATATTTCACAATATTACTGTTTTAATTGATATAATACCTGTATATGCAGCCTTGGTTTGCATAAAAGACTTCTTTTAAAAACATAAAATACTCTTACTGACTCCAAACTTTTGAATAATAGTGTAGATTCTCCTCGTATGGTTACATTTAAAATCTTGCCTGCCACACGTGTGCGCGATATGATCTGAACGTTCTGCTTTCTGCCATCAGGCCAGACTTCATAATTGAAGCACATTTCATTTGGCTTCGCTTCCCATCTCTCATCTCACCCATCAATGAACCGCCTCGTCCCCCCCGGAGGTCCTCATGTCCGGAGGATCAATAGAAAATGTGTGTCCATTGTGTCCAGATGGGCTCAACAGGTGCTTACTGATGCTCTCATGAGGAATGGCTCTGATAAATATTTAGACTGCTCCTAACTAGGCACATCTTGCATTTCAGAATAAAGTTTTTGTAATGTGATTTTTTTTTCAAAAAGAAGAAGTAGCAAGTTATTATGTTTTTTCAATTTTTTTGGTATCACACAAATTCCCACTATTAACTGCTTATTAGCATTGCAAATTTATTAGTACTTATAAAGCACATAATAATGCCTTATTCTGCATGACCATATTCTACATCCCACAATAATTATTGAGGCGAAAGTCATAGATAATAGTTAGTTAATAGTGAGAATTGTACGCTAATCTAAAGTGTGACCTTTTTTTCTTTAGAATAGCTTGCAGTGAAATGTTTATGAATTCAGATTGAGTCATATTTTTCTTCATGTTGACTTCAGCAGATATTTGTGGTTTTGTGTATCTTGCACATGTTGTGTTCCTGTGGTGGTCTCATTGGATTAATTCCATGTTTATTTCAGCTTCTTTAGAAATGATGATGTCACTTCCAGATATTATAAGTGCTCCAGCTTTGTGAGGTTAAGAACCGATGTGTTGACTATGTGCATGCATTGACTAACACCTTATGAGGTGTCAATGAGAGAGAGAAAGAGAGGAAAACTGAGTCTTAATTCCAGTGTTGGTTGTAACTCATTACAAATAACGTAATCAGATTACTTTTTTCAAGTAACTAGAAAAGTAACATTACTTTTTCAAAAAAGCAATGCAAGTTACTTTGTTTTCCCATTTATTTACACACTTCTCCTGTCCCTAAGTTGAGAGAAATCGTGTGCGGGCTGTGTAAATGTCACGGAGGCCAGTGAGTAAGAGTTGTGCGAGTAAACCTCACTTCCCTGACCCCAAGAGGCACACTACCGACTGACTCTTTAACGTCCATGTTAGCGGGCCCGACTCTCATGCTGGAAATGGTGGTTCGAATCCCTGTGTAGAACAAGAGGGATTACATAAACTTGATGGATATTGTAGTTCTAGACCAGTGCTTCCCAAACTGTGGGCCCCCCGGTGGGCCGTAGCCGTATTGCAGGGGGGCCGTAGCTAGTCCAAATCAATATATTAAAATAATTAAAATATTCCAATTGTTCTAAAATTAGATTTTTTTGAAAGTATGTAAGGTTAATGTTATGGATTTAAATATATTTGTAAAGAATGTTTACATCATAGTTCTCATAATTCACATGAAATTCTTATAAACTTCTAAATAAATGTATTTGTAGGTAAATGTCGGTATATATTTTTTTTAACGGCGGGGTCGTGGAGCTTTTGCAGTGTTTTTGGGGGGCCTCACCCCTCTTAAGTTTGAGAATCTCTGTTCTAGACTAAATGTGAGCATGCTTTTACTCATCTCACATAAACAGATTCACGAAAACAGATTCAGCATTTTTCAAAATTAACAAACAGTGAAATGCATCCACTGTATTAACCAATGTCTTTGTGCTTTTGACCTTTGATGATCCAATTCAACCATACTAATAATCAGAAATGACTTTAGATGAACAGCACATTTGTGTTTATTTTTTTTTGTTTTTATAGTTAAAGTAAGAGTGTTGCATGTTCTTCTCCTGCATCCTATTCTTCTGTAAAACAAACCCACTCCAGGTGAGAAAAAGTACAGCAAAAGTAATGTAACACATTACTTTCCTTAAAAAGTAACTAACGCAATAGGAAGAAGTGTTGGGGAAAGTTACTTTGGTAATACTTTACAATAAGGTTCATTAGTTAACATTAGTTAACTACATTAGTTAACATGAACTAACAATGAACTGCACTTCTACAGCATTTATTAAACTTTGTTAATGTTAATATCTACATTTACTAACACATTATTAAAATCTTGTTAACATTAGTTAATGCAGTGGGAACTAACATGAACAAACAATGAACAACTCTATTTTCATTAACTAGCGTTAAAGAAGATTAGTTAATACAGTAACAAATGTATTACTCATGGTTAGTTCATGTTAGTTAATACAGTAACTAATGTGTAACTAATGAACCTTATTGTAAAGTGTTACCGTTACTTTTAAAAGTAATGCATTACAATATTGTGTTACTCTCTAAAAAAGTAACTAATTACGTTACTTAGTTATTTTTTCATGAAAAGTAATGTTACATTACTTTTGCGTTACTTTTTCTCACCTGGGCTGGGCTTGCTTGTTTGTTTTTTAATAACAACAAAAAAGTTCTATTTTTGGCAAATGTTAAGGCCTTGAATCCTCAGGCTGAAGTAAATGCATATTCACACCTGTACAGTAGAGGGCGCCACTCAAACCTTTCAGCTGTGCTGCCATTCTGGATTAAAGAAGGAAAGAAGGAAATTCAACACTCTTACTTCTAAATCTAATCTAAAGTGATTTTTGTTTATTAATATGCTTGAATTAGATTATTGAAGGTCAGCAGTAAAGACATTAGTTAATAAAGTGAGATTAAATACATAAAGTATATCTGTGTAATTTAAGATAGTTAATTATTACAGGTTTGGGTCAAATTCTTGCATTTCGCTGATTGCATTTCAGTGTTTTTATTCATTATGAGGAATACCGAATGTTTTCGTGCAAGTGAGATAGTAAATTCATGTTCACGTTTAATCTAGATCTACAATAAGCATCATGTTCACACAGCGCTCACAACCTTTATTTCTCTCAACATGACGACAGGAGAGCTGTCGGTCAATAAAAATTGTTTGAAAAAGTAACTTAGATATTTGTTGTCAATTGAAAAAGTAATGCGTTGCCCCCAACACTAATAGGAAGTAATGCAATATTGTACTTTTACTACTTTTAAAAGTAACTTTCCGCAATACTTACTTTCCGCAATTTACTACTGACGACTTATGCTGTGATCTTGAGAGTATTTCTACATCTAAGTTGTGTAGGATTTCGACAGACTTTATCCTCATTCCCTTCCAGATCAATGTTATTTTAGTATTATTTATATGCTGTATTGTGTAATATTTTAATTAGCCTATTATTTCAGTATTCATTTTAAATTATTTGAAGTTTTAAAAAAGTTTTTTTTTTTCAGTTTATTTTTGTTTTCCGTTTGGCTTTAATTTATTTTTATTTTAGTACTTAAACTTTTTTCAAGGCAAGGTAACAAGTGTAAGTTTTTCATAATATTTATATTCTATTTATTTTAAGGTTTTTTTCAGCTTTATTTAAAATTACTTAAAATAACTTTTAATAGTTTTAGCTTTAGTTAACAGTAACACTGTTCCAGATTCTTCTTGGAAAAGTAAGGTAATGCTGTTGTCATGCAGGTGTGAGCAGTTTGCTTTTATTTGGTGAGCCAACGTGACATAATTGGCAAACAATGATAACAAGCTGAAACAGAACCAATCCAGCTCACCCTCCAAAACGGTCCACGTTTCTCCGCAAGCCTGCATGACTTCGCTTTTGTATATAACTGGGGCTTGTATCATGGAAGAAACGATGTTATTGACTCATGCTGACCAGTGAACAATCTCACAAATATTTAACATTTTTCACAAATTTTCCATTACTTTCGTTTAGAGCAGTAAAGACAAAACTTATGAGAGAGAGAGAACTGTTAAATATTCTACTTAAACTTATTACAGCAAGTTTTAACACATTTTTCTGTCACTAAAAAATTGGGATCATTCAGATAATTTGACATTAATCAGTTCATTATAACTGAAAATTAATAGACATTCATGACTCTTAATAAGAGCATTAATAAAAATGCATTATTATTTACATTACATGTGCATTAAGCACATGATTTTATCCAAAAGCACCTTACAAAACAGGAACAAAAGCAATTTCTCAAAGAGCCAACAATAGTTGTAACATACAATGCCAGGTTTATTAGACAACTAGATTAGGAAACAAGCCAGAGAAGAGGAGAAGTGCATGGAAGAGTCGAGTTTCCAGTCTTATTTGTGGAAAATAAAGTGTCATTTAGACTGTAACATTAAAGATTATTTTTTAGAAGAACACTTCATGCACTATTATTTCAATGGTTTTGCACATGAACATGTCCGCTTGTGTTTAGATTGAGTCTTGAATGCAGTTAACAGCAATAACCATATAGATAAAGAAGATATCTGGCACACCACTTTTTTTCAGTGCTGACCCTCTGGGTATCTCCGAATGAGGAAAGATTTCCCATTAAAGCTACATGTGCGAGTTGGGCACACTTTCTGAAGAAATAGCACAGTAGTTTATTACCCGTTGGCAGGGATTCCACCTTGACTGTCATTTAAGTGATGTGGAAATACTCTGTAATGGTGAAATGAAGAGCAGTTGAAGTGATAATTGGAAACAGGTGGCTGATTGACCAGAAAGTAGAGGTTGTTGATGATGTTTGTCATTTGCAGTGGCATCTTTAAGCCCAAAGTATAATTCACTTTTTGCTTGTATACGCGCACTGCCAGATTTTTGTAACTATGCGTACTAGGTCGCATATGCGCATTACATTTTTTTGCAGTAATTAGTTTATCCGCAAGATGACAATCCATTCATAAGATAGTAAAAAAAAAAAAATGCATAAACAGAACAGACCGGAACACATGCAAGCTACTGCGACAATGGAGGCCCGTATAGACATGAGGTTAGAAAGTGCCCTCATTTGTACAACTCTAGCATGAAGGAATACACAGAAGTTTAGATGGGTTGTAACGCCTGTGTACGCGTGCGAGCCGAATGAAGTATGCTTAGTAAGGCTGTGCGGGTACACTACATGTGTAAGCAAACGAGTTATGGCCAGGGCCTCAGGCTGACAAATAGTAAACAAAATGACACATCTGAAGATTTGCTCTGTAAAACAATTTCCAACCTTTCTTTCTGTTAGAACTGGAAGTGAAAGTGTTGCCCTGCAGTTGATAATCAGTGCTACATCAGTCAATAACACCGGCTTTCTGCCATTTTCACCCAAAGTCTCAACACAAATTTGACATGTTTATGTTTATGCATCTGTTATGTGCATCTAGTTGTAATTGAGTTTGGAAAATGGCCCTGGCTTCTGGTCCCAAGATCTAGTTTGTATCTTGCCTGTCTCAGTACTTTCTATCCCTGAAAAAAAAAAAAAAAAAAACTAAGCAGGTTGACTGGTCTTAGCTGGTCTTAGCTGGTCTTCCAGCCTTGCCATAGCTGGTTTAGAAGGCTGGTTTTGGGCACTTATTTAGTTGTTCTGGATGGGAGACCAGCTGACCAATCCGCAAAACCCAGCACAAAACCAGCTGTGCCAGGCTGAGAGACCAGCTGAGTCAGCTTTGGCTGGGTTTAGCTTTTTCGTTTTTCCAGCAGGGATGTAGAAAGCGTTCAGTCCAGTTCAGTCCATCTGTCCATCTATCCATCAATCCATCCATCTGTCCATCCATCCATCCATCCATCTGTCCGTCCATCCGTCTATCCTTCCATCCATCCATCCATCCATCCGTCCATTCATCTGGCCATCCTTCTGTCCATCCATCAATCCATCATTCCATCCATCTGTCCATCCATCCATCTGTCCGTCCATCCGTCTATCCTTCCATCCATCCATCCATCCATACATCCATCAGTCCATCTATCCATCAATCCATCCATCTGTCCATCCATCCATCCATCCATCCATCAATCCATCAGTCCATCTATCATCAATCCATCCATCTGTCCATCCATCCATCCATCTGTCCATCCATCCGTCTATCCTTCCATCCATCCATCCATCCATCCGTCCATTCATCCGTCCATCCTTCTGTCCATCCTTCTGTCCATCCATCCATCTATCCTTCTGTCCATCCATCTGTCCATCCATCCATCCTTTCATCCGTCCATCCTTCTGTCCATCCATCCATCCATCCATCCATCTGTCCATCCATCCATCCATCCATCCATCCATCCATCTGTCCATCCATCTGTCCATCCATCCATGCGTCCATTCATCCGGCCATCCTTCTGTCCATCCTTCTGTCCATCCATCCATCCTTTCATCCGTCCATCCTTCTGTCCATCCATCCATCCATCCATCCATCTGTCCATCCATCCATCCATCCATCCATCCATCTGTCCATCCATCCATGCGTCCATTCATCCGGCCATCCATCTGTCCATCCATCTGTCCATCCATCCATGCGTCCATTCATCCGGCCATCCTTCTGTCCATCCTTCTGTCCATCCATCCATCCATCCATCCGGCCATCCTTCTGTCCATCCATCTATCCATCTATCCTTCTGTCCATTCATCCATCCATTCATCCGTCCATCCTTCTGTCCATCCATCCATCCATCCATCCATCCAAATCAACTGAAACATGATTAGTTTGTTGGATTTTAAAGATTTAACAATAAAAAACAATTTAATTCTGTTATTTGACTTTTGCATGGAAATGTTTAAGTTTGCATGTCATTTGCAAAGATTTGTACTTCTGTATTTTGACACAAATAAGATGTTTAAAGAGAAAAAATGTAGCACAATACTTTTATCCATAGGAAATTGGGATGAATGGGAAATGTATGAAGCTACTGGCAGCTATATGGCTTTGTGCTAAAAAAAAATATGTAAAAACAGTAATATTGTGAAATATTATTACAATTACTGTTTTCTGTTGTAAAATATTTTAAAATGTAATTTATTCCTCTGATCAAAGCTGAATTTGAGTCTCCAGTGTCTCATGATCCTTCAGAAATCATATTAATATTCTGATTTGCTGCTCAAGAAACATTTATGATTATTATCAATGTTGAAAACAGCTGCGCTGCTTCATATTTTTGTGGAAACTGATACATTTTATTGTAAATAGAAATCACTGATAACATTATGCATGTTTTTACTGTCACTTTTGATCTTTGAATCCTTACTGAATATTATTTTTTCAGAAAACTATTGGATGGTATTATGCATACTCATTTTGATGTTTTGTGCAATGCCCCATTGTGACTCACACATCCAGGTATGCTTTCATTTAGTTTCTGTTTTTTAGTCCATCTTCTTTATGTTTCTGTTCTTGCAGTATCTCCGTAGCGCACTTGGATTAAAATTGTAGGATTATTAAATATTCTCTTTGCTTTTCTGTCTCTGTAGAATCTTATATCACACTTGAACTTGTACGTATAGGCGTATGTTCTCGCTCCAGGGAGAAGAGAGTATGGGTAATATATGCTGAGTGTGTAGGCATCTCAACACCTCAAAGCAGTAGGAGGGAAGAACAGGAGGAGAGAGAGAGAGGGAGAGAACGTGTATGAGTTCGTGGAAAGGCTATTTAAGGGCAGTCCTTGCAATTCACAGTGCTCTGACTGAAGTCTCTCATATTAGAGAGGTGTAGTGCTTTCATCCTCTCTCTCTCCTTCTCGCAGACTTCAGCTCAGAGGCTCGGCGGGCAGAGGGGTGTGTGGAATACATCACCGACGCTCTCAGATCTTCCAGCACGTGGAGACACGGAGACAGACGGAAGCTGGAGGTCTGGAACGCTGGATTCACATCTTCTGCACCTGATTTGCTCGGTGGACGCTCGGTTCATCACCACAGGTATCTTTATCTACTTCATCTGATGTAGTTCAACTTATCTTATGGATGCAGTGCTTTAGTCTTTTTTTTCTTTTTTTTTTGGATGTTGAGTTTTTTTAACTTTCTATTCACTCTGCTACTGACTCAGAGGTTTCTGTTTCATTGCTCAGGGGGTTGTTGAGTTCGTAATTGTGCTTCTTTTCATGTCAACTTGATGTTTTTGTTAAAAATGCTTGTAGAAAAGGTACAAATGAGTCAGCTGTTAGATTTCCATTCATATAGTTGAGTCTCCTGCTTCTCTTATAATCTCATTATTGAAGAGTTCTCATTTCTATTGTATTTCCATATGCACTGTAAAAAATGCTGGGTTAAAAACAACCCAAGTTGGGTCGAAAATGGACAAACCCAGCAGTTGGGTTAAATGTTTGAACAACCTGCTGGGGAGTTTAATTTAACTCAACTATTGTTTAAAAATGACTGTATGGCTGGCTTAAAATATACCCAAAATAAGTTGGAAATTAAAAATCAGATACATAATCACTAGAGGCAACAGTAATTATCAAAAGGTGAACATTTATTAATAAGCAATTTAATAAATGTTTATTTTTTAATTATTAAACTTATTAATAAATGTGCATGTATTAAACATATTAATAAATGTTCATTTCAAACTTATTTTGGGTTCATTTTAAGCAAGCAATACAGTCATTTTTAAACAATAGTTGGGCAAACATTTAACCCAACTGCTGGGTTAAAACAACTCAACTGAGTTTGTCCTTTTTTGGCCCAACTTTGGTAGTTTTAACCCAGATTAAACACACTTTTAGAGTGTGTTTGAACCTAAAGCAAAATTTTATTTCTCAGAAATCTTTTGAAGTATCAACTTTGTCTCATATGTTTCTTTTAAAGATTCTTCTAAAAATAGATACAAATGACTCATGCAGAGTTCATATTGAGATAAACATACTGACTTTTGATTGACTTTCCCGAGCGCAGTATGAGACTTTTTGAAACTATAGGAGACGCGAGAGACTCGTTTTGGTCTCCATCTAATCTCATTACTGTCTTGGAGAAACAATTGAGGCATTAAAGAGGCATTAATTTTTTGAAGCTCAGATGTTTCTCCTAAAAATCCCAGTAAAAAATAGATACAAATGAGGCTCCTGTTATGATACAGAGATCATATTGAGAAAGAAACTGACTTTTGATTGATAGAAAATTGTTTCTTGACAAGACTGAGCGCAGTATGAGACATTAAGGTTATTTGGTTATTTGAAGTATCAACATTGTCTGATGTTTCTCCTCATTGTTTTTGGAGAGATGAACATTAGACAAATTTTATATGCAGTAGAAGTGCTGTGCTTTAAAATGGTAATTGCGATATTGACAAAAAATGTTATCTCGATATATTCTAAGAATTTTCCGATAATGATAATCAGACTATATTTTGCATCATTCAAAAATGTTTTATTTGGGAATGTAATCGGTGACAGCATTTGTTATATCTTTTTCTGTCGTAAATTATTCGCCCATGTTTGTTGCGTGTGTGTTTTTGATTTTGAGTCTGCTGCAGACAGTGTTCATCTGACTCCTGAAGCTTTTCATAATCCTCATATTAGGGTTTAAATCGCACGTGATTTGGCAAAGTCTGGGATTATTTAACGCGCAGCTTGTCAGAGCTGTACGGCTCTGTGATCAGTAGTAAATGCTTCTCATCTGAAAGCCAGAGGGCGCTCTTGCGCAGAAACTCCAAATATGTCCTGCAGCAGAAGAAGATAACACGTCATATCTCTGTAGCTGAATAAACAGAAGATTGAAACGCTTTAAACATGACTAATAAACACACGACTGCCTTATTCTGTGTAAGAAGCCACATCATCTCACAGAACGACGCTCAACTGTCGTTATGGAGTAAAAACATGTTATTAAATGTTGTCTTTTGTTCATCAATATCAACACTGTTGATATTTGAACCCAAACGAACACATCCCTCCCTTCAATGCTCTGCCCCTAAAATGCGTGAACATGCAGTGCAAGAGTGGATGTCTCTTTGCCATAGCGGAAGCAAAGCAAAATAATGCTTCGCCAAAAATAAAATGAAGATGACGAACGAACGAATGACAACGAAGCACAAAAAATGAACACAGAATACAAGCAAGAGTTCATTGTTAGTCGCAGCAGCTCCAGATAAACAATGGCACTCAAAACTAACCGTATCCATTTTCAAGCCTTCCCGCTTAATTCTCTTCAGCGCTGGAAAGCTTTACTAATAGGTCCAAAAGTTTCATTTTCCAGTGATATTCCTCTGACATTTTCCCTTATGTGATGTCTCTCAGCCACCTCTCTTTCAACACTTTTCTTCAAATCTCCCTCTCGCCCCTCCCCCATCATGAGTGGACACGCCCCCTACTGCTGATTGGCTACAAGTGTGTTGTGGTGCTCGGTCTGACAAACTTTCAACAGCGTTTTTCAAAAAAATCACTTTAAAGCTGGCATGAAACAAGTTGCAATAGTATTTTTTTCCCTATATGATGACATATATCCAAGTGAAAATGGCTTCTCGAATAAATGTAGGGCGGGGCTTGATTTTGTCCGTCGGGGATTGATTGGATGGTTGTGGTTTGCTGTCTCATGTGAGTGACAGGTTGCCCCGCCCTCACACCAGTAAACAGCATCAGAGAAGAAAAGAGATGTCACTGCTAGAGGGAGGAGAAGTTATGAATCATTTATAAGAAATACTGCAATATTCCATAAATAACACTAATTGTCTATTTTGATTTCATGGTTGACTTTATGGCATCGTCTTCATGTCGTGAGCGTGAACATATGTGTGTTCTGACGGACTGATGAAAGGCTGAAACGAGTGCGCTTGTCTTACTTTGATATCACCTGGCAAAAGGCTCATATCCATCTGTCAGTCTGTGCATTTCTGTATGACTGTATCGTGAAAATGACGTCCTCCTATGGAAACAGGAGGGTGATCTGTGGTGCAGTTGGGAAGCAGCTGGTGTGTGTGTGTGTGTGAGAGAGACATTGTGGTTTGGGGTGCATAAACAGGCCATTACTATTTAATGTGTAGCTCTTTACTTTAACAAATCATTAAGTTGGCTTGAGAAAGCCAGCTTAATAAAACTGAGACTAAAATTTCTGACTCTAACTCCTCATAGAGCTTTAACTCTACAAACTCAGGTCAGACCTTCAGACTGTTCTGGTTTTCCTAAAAATAAAGATAAAACCCTCCCCCCATAGATTTACATTATGTTGAAAAATGAGGCAAGACTGTTCAAACTCCAACTGTCCGTCTGATAGATTGTATTGCGTTCAAAACATTCAAACTTTAAAACTTCAAAGGGAAAACCTTCAAACTTTCTGGAAGTCAACTTCAAAATTGGTCTTGATCATTTTTATTTTAATCTAGTTATTATTATAGCTCATACTAACAGATTTTTGCAAAAATAGTGTTCAAAGGTACAATATGTACATTTTTTATATTAAAATATCCATAAACCACTTGCACAGTGTTCTATATTTCGTTCAGTTGTGTACTTACATTATCCTAAATGTTTCCAAGAATTTGTAAATTCAGAGAAATTCACAATTTTGAACAGTGCCGTCCCTCTCTTGTCACTTGTCGCCTGTCAGTGACGTAATATCTGCGTTATCCCTGGTTTCCGCTTGTACTGCATAGTAACCATGGCAACAGACGCGGACAGCTGCGTAACGTCTAGCGGCGCGCTGTTGTTGTTTCCTTCGAACATTATGGACCATGGCAAGAAAACTTTGGGACAAAAGCAGAAATAAAATGAGAATCAATATCGGCGTGGCGTTTCCGAAATGATTTACGACAAACTTTGTCTTGACAGAGACGGCGCTCTCACACGTTATTAGACGAGGTGAGCAAATGTAGACTACATAAGACTAATCAATGTTATAAAGCTCAACATGATGAAATGTTAGAATATCATCAGTATGATACTGTAATGTTGATCTAGCTCACTGTTAGTCTCATACAGTCAACAAACTAATACACAGAATAACATCACAACTTTCAACACACTCAAACACAGTTTAGTATGATAGTGTGACGTTAGAGCGAGTGAAACAGCGCTGCGTTACCTCACAGTTTAACTCCTCAAATAAACTGACCTGTATGAGTAGTGTTTCAGCACTTGTGAGTAGTTCGGTAGAATGAAATGTCCTCGTTTCTTTATATCCCGGGACTCTCGTGTGTCACTGATATCTGTCTCTCATTAGTAATCGCGCCCGTGATTCTCGTTCACGTCCTGCTTCACACCACAGTCATGTTAAAAACATGCATTCACTCATCCATAAACATTATTAGATCCATCGGCATGACGACAAGTTCTGAGATTCCATATTCACTACGTCATCAATCTACGCCTTTGTTATTGTTTTGAAGAGTTTAGCGACCCCTAGCGGTGACAAAAATACATAGTGCACCTTTGACTCATCCTCATCCTCATGTGACTAACTGATTTAGGCTAAACCCTGTTTGTGAAACCGGGCCATATGGTTTTAAAAAGTAATTGCCTCTGTAGGCAGTGTACCCACTGTGAAAAGGAAGTGCGCTTGGCTTAATAGTATTGAATGTGCACCTGCAGTGTACTTCAAATCTTATGTGTGTATTTTAAAAAATCTGTACTAGCAGATTATTATAGCCCGGTTTCACAGACAGGGCTTAGCCTAAGCCAGGGTTAGGGCTTAGTTCAATTAAAGCATTTAAGTTGCTTTTTTTATAAATGTTCACTAGAAAGAAACATTACTGGGGTGCATCTTGAGACAAAACAATGGCATATTTTAAGATATATCAGTACAAGTTGCTTTCAGTTAAAACAGCTTAAACATGCATTTTAGTTTAGGACTAGCTTAAGCTTTGTCTGTGAAACTGGGGGAATATAATATTAAGTATATGAAGGGCCACTTAAGAGAGCACACTTTCATGACTATGTTTCTTAACACACTAAATGCACTTTGAAAATAATGGTTAATAACTTTTTTGTGTTGACGAGTATACTAAAGCCATTGTAAATGATCATTTTAACTGTCGTGTGTTACTTACATAATATTTCATATATTTTAAATGCATCTGAAGTGAATCAAAAAAAGCATTCTAAATTTCAGCTAACTGTATTCAATATTAATTTAAACTATAATACATATTACATTCAATTTTGAATAACATGCAATTAAGCATCACATTCAGTTCACACTTAAGTATATTCTTTAATAATATATTATTTCCTTAACAAGTACTCTTAAAAGTATGCTGAAGTGTACTTTTTCTTAAGGGACAGCGAGGCAGCTCACTCTGTTTTGGAACAGAGCCTTTAATATTTGTATGACACAGCACAAGCTTTTATATGAGGAAAATGCGCACCATTTTTGGAGACAGGAATGTAGAGACAGTTTTGTTGACGCTCGGTGGCTCCATAAATGACAGTACAACTTCTACTGCACTATTAACAGCCTTTTTGTGGTTTACAAATGATCACTCCGTATGATAATGCAGAGTGAATTGTTGTTATTCATTTGGATGTTCTGAAGCTCATGCTAAAAACCAGATGGTCTTTTTTTCACCCTGGCAGTTTTATCGGCAGGTTTATGGAAGAGCATCAGGTGAGCGCAGTGGGACGTTTGAGGTGAGCGTTTGAGGTTTAAGACCTGAGGAAAGAGTCAAGCCCCCTTCTCCATCCAGCTGAAATGAAAGGGCATAAATTGTCAGAGGTCAGCGGCAGACGGGGGTTTATGATGTCTCTGCTATGTGCGGTTCCTCCTGTGAAGGTGTGGAAGGAATGATGGGAACAGAGAGAAAGAGAGATAGAAAGGAGTTTGGGTCGGTCAGGACAGCTGGAGTGAGACCGACCCTCAGCCTCGGGGCTTCATTTAAGCGAGAGAAAAAGATGTTTGAGTGTGAATTTTGAGATTTTTAGGGATCCACCATTTCGGTATCGGCCGATATACTTTCACTTACAACTTTATCGTTAACAGTCTGATTGGAAAATATGGCCGATATGTTAAAGCAAAATATAATGTAATATTTCCTTCAGCTGAGACACTTCAGATGTGCCCATGATGGTTATGAATTGCTTGAAATTTGATTTTAATCACTTCAAAAAGTGCAACGCATATAGGCTACATAATATTAAAATTGTGTGCAGGGCTGGGTGGGTTACTTTTAAAATGTATTTCACTACAGATTACAAAATACATGCTTTAAAAAGTCATTTGTAACGCATTTTGTTACATTACTCAAGTTTAGTAACTTAATCTAAATACTTTAGAATACTTTGGAATACTAATAAGTGTGGAACAAACACAAAAAAGGTAATTGCAAGTTTTTATCTCACAATTCTGACTTTTTCCCTCAAAATTGTGTGATATAAAGTTGCAATTGTGAGTTATAAAGTCAAAATTATGAGATATAAACTTGCAATATTGAGAAAATTCAAAATTATGATAAACTCACAATATATAGTCTGAATTATAAGATTTAACTCGCATACTAAATTCACAATTGCAAGAAAAAAGTCAGTATTACAAGTTCATATCTCCCAATTCTGACTTTATAACTTGCAATTGTGAGTTTAAATCTCGCAATTCTGAGAAAAAGAAGTCAGAATTGTGAAATGCAAACTCACAATTGTGAGGGAAAAAAACAAATTGTGAGAAAAAGTTGCAGTGACGAGTGAATTATAAAATGACTCACAAAACATGAAAACAGTCGAAAACATGAAACTTAACTCCACTTTTTCAGACTGTCAGTCAGAGAATCACCAGTCACTGTTTAAATGACATTAAAACTCAAAGTAATCACTTTGGTAATCTAAAACACTTTTCAGATGTAACTGTAATCTGATTACCACCCATTTAAAATGTAACTGTAATGAAATACAGTTACTCAAATTTTGTATTTTAAATACGTGACTAAGTTACTTGTATTTCGTTACTCCCCAACCCTGATTGTATGTTTGGGACACGGCTTTTAATGGTGAGACTTTTGTTTTTATAATCAGGCTCTCAAAAATTATATAAAAATTGGATTTCGATTTATCGCCCGATATAGCGGTAATCGGCTTTCAAATATAAAGAATTATCGGTTATCGTATCGGCCAAAATTTTCATATCGGTGCCGATTTTATTTTGGTGGGCCTGTCTGAATCCTGAATAGATCAATATTTAAGGATGTAGGTGTTAAAAAATGAATACTATACTAGCATAGCACTTCCCGCATACTGCCGAAGCGAAATGTTTTAAGTATTTGCAGTTTGATCAAATATTAAATCAAGACAGAAGTGTTGAAAACTGTGGTTAATAATCTGGTTGATTTGTTATACATTGCGTTGTACAGTGTGCTGTGGTGTATACCGCACCTACAAAAGCAGTAGGTCATGTGGTTACCCCATACATGTTGAAACGTTACATGTTTTCGCCGGATATATGCTGCACACTGCTGAAAGTCAATGAGCCGTTCTGAACATTGAAGATGTCAACAAGTCTTTCCGTTTGATGTTGGCATTAAAGCTAAAGAAATCTAAACTATGTCCAAGTGCACATTATTATTTTAGTCAAGTACATCCAGGTGTTGTTGGATAAAATGAACGTCAACGGTGATCCGGACCGGACAGCTGCACTGCAAACCAGTTATACGGTGTGTTCTAGGGTCTGTGTTCCCATGAGCAATCTTTGATATAAGCCCTTTCTTCCCATAAATCTCAAGGAGTCTAGACAGACAGGTCTGGATTGCATGTGGACCTGTAGTGCAGATGGCCTGGTGCTGATGGATCGCTTCCAGGTTCTCTTTTTAATGAGAATCACTCATTTGATTTGGTGGGCGGCCACTGAAGACGAGAGAATTCATGTCTGGTGTATCCGTTACACCATGAAACTTCTCACTTACTTAAGGGAAAGTGTCACGTAGGGGCATTTCTCTGATGGTATCCTCATCACGGTCAATGTTCTGGAAGTATTCAGCAGTTCAGTGAAATTGGAGAGTTCTGGAGGTCGCCTTGATGAGGAAAGCATTGATTCGCAGGACAATAAAATATCTTTCCATCCAGAATTAGTCTGATATAACAGAGCTTGTCACATGCTACAGTATCATAGTATCAGTTCTGCATACATAAGCAATATGTATGTGTATGTATATATATATATATATATATATATATATATATATATATATATATATATACACTACTGTAGCATATTTTATATTATATACTTCAGTGGTGATTTTTCCTGGTTTCGCCTTTCAGAGTAGGAAATGCATTATGGCTTTAGACAGCTTTTCTTGTACAAAATGCATTAAAGTGTGACTGTATTTTGTCATGCATTTGGTGTCGCATAATTCATTCAGTCCAAAAATTTGTTCCGCTTGGCAAGCCATACAAAAGAGCTCAGCAGCAACCTCGCACTCCCATGAAGCACCTCAAATTGAGTCTCCCTTTACTCTCAAACAACTATTTTTCTAAAATATACTGAATTTATACTCGTAACCAGTCACTACAAATCAGTAGTTTTATTTATGTATTTATTTTTTAAATTGATTACATAATTGCTTTATGGGTGTTTTTCGTTCACTCTTAAATCATTTATTTTTGAGTTTAGGTTGCTCCTGTGCATTTGGTTTGTATATTTGTTTATTTTTTATTTAATATATTTATTTATTTTTGTATTTTATTCACTCTTAAAAGAATTTAAGAACACATCAACATTTGTCTTTTTTATTTTCAATTTTTCCAAAATATTATTATTATTTTGGCTTCAAATCAACATTAGTCATTCATTTTGGTGTGGTTCATTGCTTAAAACTATTTTTATTTTTTTAAAGATTTTTATTCCCCAAGTCCTTAATTGAGAACTACTTCTGTAACTAAGGTTAATAAAAAAGGGGATATAATGCCCCTTTTACAAGATGTAATATCAGTCTCTGGTGTCTCCAGAAAGTGTCTGTGAAGTTTCAGCTCAAAATCCCCCACAGATCATTTATTGATCTGCTTGTCAAATTTGTCCCTATTTGGGTGTGAGCAAAAACACTTTTTGTGTGTGTTCCTTTAAATGCAAATGAGCTGCTGCTCCCGGCCCCCTTTCCAGAAGAGGGCGGAGCTTTAACAGCTCAACAACAACAAAGCTGGAGAATCTCACGCAGACAAAATGAGGATTGTGTTCATCCTTACATTGTTCAAACCGGAGTCGACACTGATGGAGAGACTCAGGAAGAAGTTACAACTTTTAGACGTTTCTGAATGGTTAGTGGATACATTTATGTTTCAGTGGATTTGATTCAACTCATCACTAGCATGTGTCGTCATGTTAATCTTTTGTGCAAATCCAGCGTTGAATTGACCCTCATCGGCGTAACATGACAGCAAGGTAACAACAACAACTCTTCCTCTTCTCTAAAGCAGCCCAACATGACCCCGCCCCCTTTGTTGTGTGTTCCTGGGGGCGGGATTTATGTAAATGTTAGGGTTAGTGATGTCACTAACCCGGGAAGAAGCTCGTTGTAGTCCCTACCAGCCATTTGTTGTAGTCCTTAAACAGCGGATTTTGTATAAAAAAAATATCTCTATTTGCATTGAACTTTGAGCGTCGTAACTTGGCATATTTTTTGTTGTTTAAAAAATCATAATTAACCACCCCTTTAAAAAAGTTTGGTAGCACAATCCCCTATTCTAATTATAAATAACTTCTGGATTGTAAGATATTTTATTGCAATTATGATAAAAGCATAATATTAATCACAATAATCTAATGCTTTACTTTCCAGAAAGTATTTAGTTCACAGAAAAATTCAAAAATGTTTCCCTCAGCAAGCAAAACAGCATGTGGCATTGTGCTCGACGTGGACATCAATCAAAGTCTCGTAATCGCCCACTGGCACTGGACTAAACATGTTGAGTGTTCACAAATACAGCACGCAGTCTGTTCTATACTTCTCCTGGAGTGTGGATTGATGCATCCGGCTATAGGGTTACAGTGGATGGTTTATCTTTGAGCTCTCGACTTCCACCAAATTGTATATTTGTTAGGGGTGGAATCTACTGAACGCTGAAAACCTTTGACGGCCGGAGCTCTTCTAGTCTAAACTCGTATGACACACACATGCACAGAGTCTTCGCTGTGGACCAGGCAAAACAGATGGCTCAACACACAGGCCAACATTCCTAGTCCCTGTTTTCCAGGTGGGAAAGTTCCCTTTCTGTTGCCAGTACAGGGAAAACTAATAAAGATACAGTAATTCTGGATTATAACTTAAAGAAAGCACTAATTTGGGTTCCATAAGGAGGATTTCCCTTTATAATATTCTTAAATACATATTTATTTCTTAGTGTCTTTTACTGATTGCTTAATTGTGTGTGTGTACAGTGTGTGTGTGTGTGTATATATATATATATATATATGTGTGTGTAAATGTATGCATATATGTGTGCGTGTATTGTATATTTATATGTGTATATATATATATATATACATATATATAATATGTATATTGTGTATATATATATATGTGTGTGTGTGTGTTTGTGTGTGTATTGTGTATATATACAAGTATATGTATGTATGTGTGCATATTGTGTGATATATATATATATATATATATATGTGTGTGTGTGTGTGTGTGTTTGTGTGTGTATTGTGCATATATACAAGTATATGTATGTATGTGTGTGATATATATATATATATATATACCCACTACGAAAGATTTAAAAAATAGGCTGTAGTATTTTGCATGCTGTCAATATTTTTTTGTATTTTTTTTTGTATTATTATTATTATTTTAATTGCACTTTGGATATACTGCAGTGTAAACGGTATTGCAGAATCTCTGCAGCTCAACAGATTTGCGTTGTGTGGTACATCCATCATACCGCCTCAAACAAAACAAATGTTTAGTGAGTTGTAGCCAGATTAGCATTAGCCACACAAGGTATTTCCCAGAAACTCTCACCAGATGTAGGAGGAAACCTGTGAAATTCAAGCTCAGGTTTATATGCCCACATCCTGGTGTTTTAAAGACCGTAGGAGGACCCAATCACTGGCCTTTATTTGAACTTTACTGTGTTCATGCTGTGTATACGATCTTTTAAACTCGTGTGCTGATTTGTAGATCCTTTGCATTAGTCTTACGTGTCGTTTTGAACTGACCTTTAAGGGCTGTGGGGTCATAAGGTCAGCCCTTGTTAGGGTTTGAAGGAATTGAAAAAGCCTGGGAGGGTAGAGTGGACACTTCAAGGCGCGAAGAAGAGCTGATGTTGTGGTTAAGGGCCTTGACTGGGATCCCAAAGGTCAGAGGTTGGAAGAGCCATAAACAGGAGGGTTTCCATGTCACCGCTGTAACCTGAAGCACAAGCACTTAACAGCTAGCAGGCGCTCACAGCGGACTGACCATGCAGTTGGGTGATTGTAATGTAATGCCATCCTGAAGACCATGTAACTTTGGATACTTAGGATAAACTCACTGCCTGAATTCACTCACTGATGAATAATCTCATTTGCATAACATTTATAGATGTGATATGTTGTTGTGTTTTCTTTTAATAGTGTATATTTCACCAAAAAAAAACTATTTATAATCATGAATATTGAGTGAGGTACAGGTTGGTCTCATGTACTATGCAAATAACTGCATTGATTTGTAGTGTTTTTTAAAAAAAATAAATGGAATCTTCAATACTATGAACTTGTTCATATTTATAATAGAACAGGTTCTCAACTGGTTTGGCCATGGGACTCACATTTTCCATGGTCACTAAGCCACGACACATTTTTTTTTTACAATTTTTTCACAATTGTAACATGAATGGTTAATGAAACATATGGAAACTGATCCTGATAAAAAGAATAAACATACATGCATGCATGCAAATTCATGCCAGTTATGTAATTTATTGATTCTTTTTTTGGTAATTTCATGACTTATGTATTGACAAAGAGCATGTGCTGCAAGCACAGTATCACATCTTACAGGAGGTGAGACTTTTTATTTCATTTACATTACATTTAATCGTTTAGCAGACACTTTTATCCAAAGCAACTAACAATTGAGGCAATTAGGGGTCAGGTGTCTTGCTCAAGGGCACTTTAGTCATGGTATCAAAGGTGGAGAGTTTGATGTTCATTCACAATCCCCACTTTCAATTCCTGCCGGCACGGGAATCGAACCAGCAACCTTCAGGTTACAAGCCCGACTCCCTCACCATTAGGTCACGACTACCCCTATTATTACCCCTATTTACCCCTGCTATTTCGTAAAATAACGTTCGAATGATGACACTGACCTATAGCCTGACATCTCATCTGACCGCAGATACTGAATCAAAATGTTTTTCTCAGGCACTCTTTGCTTAAACTGCGTCCAATAGAAGAATCAATGGCTTCTATGCACGTCTTTCAAAATAAAAGTCTTGCATAAAAAAAAACATAGGATTACATTTGTTGTTGTTTCTTTGACTGCACCAGTTGAGAAACACTGCAATAGAACATCCTAGAAACCATATTCATATTCATTCAATTTATCAGCCTTACAAGTGACAGGTAAGTATGTCCATCACTGAAATGAGCAGGTCTTGCCAAGTTACTTTTATTAACATAATTGACCCTTCGCCGGCAGTTTGATTGACAGGCGATCTGACCAATCAGAACCTTGAATCCGCCATTTTGTCTGTCAAAGCAGTCAGAGGAGTTTGTAGATTAACGTTGGTGAACTTGAACTTGAACAATTGTGTGTCCTCACGTCTTTCCACGCTTGAAACAACATTCCTTCTGATGTTCATTCATGTTTATTTGATGCTATAAATGAACTAGTATGAAGAGATGATCGCTTCACGAGGAGCTACAGCGATCTGTCACCACACATTAAACACACACTAGACGCTATTTATTGATTAAACTACTTTAAAAAATTGCAACAAATTAAAATATGAAACTGTTTCATATGTCTGTCGACGTGTTGTCAGTGTCCTCTTTGCTCCAGGATGTATTTTTCACTGCGTGAGAACATGATGTGTGGCGTGAGAGCGCATGGCTTGTAGGACATAGCAACAGTAACTAAAGGGGGCGGGGCTTTGCAAAGGGTCAATTACAGCCCTGGATTTCATTAAAGGGGCACGTGGCATTTAAAGCATCTATTTTATGCCTTAATGTGTGGCACAAAGCTTATCATTGAACTGCTCAGTGAAGTGGATTTTGCAATTAGTTTGAAAGTGGCGCTCAGTAGAGACAGGACGTCCTCTCACTGCGGTGGTGTTGTGTCTGATGTCTCTTTTGAATCACACTGAGGTCTTGCAGTCAAGTTTTCCTCTCCGACATCACACACGCTCAGACATCTGAGACATGTGGAGGCTGCACGGACATCCAGAACGAGATTTAGATGAGTGTTCCCACGCTGCGGAGGAGACTTAGTCTCTGGCCCCCATCCACCGTCCACAAATTACACAGCTCCCATGTCCAGATATGAAGTCATCCCAGCTCAAGAGTGCAGACGGGAAAGGCAGATTTTATGCTCGAAGAAAAAAGAAAAAAAAGGATTATATTTTTAGGAATCTGGCAGAGTGTCTTAGAAAAAGAAAACAAAAGAATTTATGAATCAGCAATAAGGGTATCGATAGTGATGAGCGATGGACCTCATGGTCCTGTGAGATATAGTGGCAATAAATTTAGTTCAAAGTGAGACTTTAAATAGTTAGTTCACCCAAAAATGAAATTTCTGTCATTAATTCCTCTCCCTCATGTCGTTCTACACCCGTAAGATCTTCGTTCATCTTCAGAACACAAATGAAGATATTTGAGATGAAATCCGATGGTTCAGTGATTCCTCTATTGACAGTAAGATAATGAACACTTTCAATGTCCAGAAAGACACTAAAACATATTTAAAACTGTTCATGTGAGTACAGTGGTTCAACCTTAATATTATAAAGAGACGAGAATACTTTTTGTGCAAAAAAACAAAATAACGACTTTTCAACAATATCTAGTGATGGCTGATCTGAAAACACTGATTCAAAGCTTTATGAATCTTTTGTTACGAATCAGTGGTTCGGAGCGCCAAAATCACATGATTTCAGTAAACGAGGCTTCGTTTCATAAATGATTCGCAATCTCAATAGTTCACGTGACTTTGGCAGTTTGATACACGAACCGAACCACTGATTCGAAACAAAAGATTCGTAAAGCTTCATGAATCAGTGTTTTGAAATCGTCCATCACTAGATATTGTTGAAAAGTCGTTATTTTGGCTTTTTTGGCGCACAAAAAGTATTCCAATCTCTTTATAATATTAATGTTGAACCACTGTACTCACATGAACTGATTTAAATATGTTTTAGTGTCTTTCTGGACATTGAAAGTGTTCATTATCTTGCTGGAATCACTGAACCATCAGCTTTCATCAAAAATATCTTCATTTGTGTTCTGAAGATGAACGAAGATCTTACGGGTGTAGAACGACATAAGGGGAAAAAATGAATCATTTTTGGGTGAACTAACCCTTTAAATCAGCTTTGATTCAGTACAGACATTGAATATATATTCTATCAATATTTTATTACAGATAAGTCACTTTACCCCTCAAATAATGCATATTCAATTTGTTGAAACAAGAATTTAAAGGTATAGTTCACCCAAAAATGAAGATTCTGTCATTCTCACCTCCATGGATTTCAAACCCAAACAATACCATATATATATGCACATTTATTCAACTATTGAAATGTTCAAATGTTACTAAAAAAATTATTTAAAATGTGTTAAAGATTTTGTAAGTATAGTGTGCTTGCAGTCAATTGTTTTATTTGTGAAAATGCAATAAAAGATCCCAAATTGATCATTTTTGGCCGGTCTGTCATACAAAGAAATTACGAACACATGCAAAAACAGGAGAAATCCAACTCTCTGTGAGATTTTTGCTTTTATGCATGTCATTTAAATAAAACTTATAGCTGTACTTTGCCTTTGCCAAATAATTTTGTCAGACATTAACTAAGTTTAGGGTTTTGTTCTTCCCATATATTTAAATTTACATTATAATTAATTATATATATATATTTGTGCTTGACAGCTGTGGTCAGTATAGACTGTTGGTTTGAGAAATACAGGAGTGTGTATTTTATCATTTCGCAGTCTGTAGAAAAACACGGATCTTTGCAACAACAGAATTGTCAAATCTTTATGACTGCAAATAAACATCCTTTATTGGGGACTGTTTGCAATTCTGATGCATGTTTTGGTCATTTTTATTAGTTTGTTTTTTATTTTATTTCAGTTTCAGTTTTAGTTCTTTTACTAGTTAAATAAAGTGAAAAGAATGTTTCCCTGGAAACAAAACTTTACAATCAAATGAAAACTTAATAATGTAAAATATGGTTGAATCTCAGTGATACTAAAATAACACTTCAGAATTGATGGCGCTTTGAAAGGGTAATGTCACTTTTGATTTTTTATGATATGTTTTGTCTCTTTGCTTTTTCAGAGACACTTTGTCCAGACTCACCAGGCAGGCTTTCTTGCCAAGACAAGCATCCATTAGTGCAGAAACATGTGGTCAGGACACCTGACTGTCAGCTGTTTGGTTTTGGCCACCCTGATGACTCTAAATCAAGCCGGCCTTGTAAAGAAGATGATCAGGCACCGACGGGAAGCTCTGACAATTCCCGGCATACACAACGTCAGCCTTCCAAACTCGTCCCGACCGGTAGTTTTCAACCACGTTTACAACATCAAAGTTCCGGGTAGCTCTCTGTGCTCGGTGGATCTGGACTCTCCTGGTGGATCGGATCTCGTGCAGAAGGATGCACCATCTGGCTCAGAAGTAACAGACCACACATTGGACAGCAGCAATCAGATCGTCTTCACTCATCGCATCAACATTCCCAAGCAGGCCTGTGGCTGTACCGACGGACTGCCGGATCTGAAGGACCTGCTGAGTCGACTGGAGATGTTGGAGGGCGAGGTGTCCACTCTCAGAGAGCAATGCGGCACAGAATCCTCCTGCTGCAGCGAACAGGTCACAGGTAAACAGGACAGTGAGATTCACGTCTTTGCTGAGGGTGGAACGTTTCACAGTGTTAAAGGGTTCGTTTTAAGAATGAATATAAATCATATAGTTTTAATATTGTATTATTTATTATTTTATTTGTTTTTGTTTATTTGTTTATTTATTTTCCTCATTGAACATAGAATATAATTTAATTTAATTATTAAATTAAAAATAAAAATTATTTAAAAAATTATTTGTATAATTATTTATTTGTTTTTGTTTTCCTTATAGAACATAGAATATAATTTAATTATTAAATAAAAAATAAAAAATATATATTTTTTAAAAATAATTATTTATTTAACCTCAAAATTAATATAAATCATAAAGAAAAATATTTTATTCATCTAATTATTTATTTAACTTCAGAGACAGAATTGACTTAAATCATAAAAAACATTTTTTTTCTTTCTTTCTTTAACCTATAAAAAGCATAAAATAAAATATTTGTTGGTTTATTTATTTATCCTCAGATACAGAATTAATTTATACCATAATTAAAAAATAATCAGTGCTGTAATCTATAAAGCCACTGTTTAATGCTAACGTCTCCAAGTGACATAATCATGTGACACGTTGTAACGAGGAGTCAGCGGGATTTGATCCAAGTGCAGCTTTATTAACAGACGTAGTCAGACAGGCAATGGTCAACTCAACAGCAAACAGAGTAACAAAGAACAGGCAGGCTCGTAGTGATAATCCAGGCGATAGGTCAGAGGCAGGAAGATAAACATCAAAACTGAGAAACAGGCAGGATCAGAAACCAGACAGACAGGACAGGAATAATGCTCAGAACTGTTACAGTGATTAACAAGACTTCGCAGATAACCTGGGCAACAGAATAGACTTAAATAGTGAGCTCGATTGGCTACAGCTGCGCAGTAATTAACATGAGGGTAAGGGACTTATGGGAGATGTAGTGTGAATGATAGAGTTCTTGAAATGGGAGGGCGACATCTAGTGGCAGGTGGATGGAGAACAACGGAACAGATTCATAACACACGTAAACTGTTTGCAATGAACTTTGGCAAACCTGTACTGCTTTTAAAGTTTATTAATGTTTAACAAATTTGACATTTGCATGCTTGAAACTTGCACGTATTCCTCTAACTCAACCAGTCATCATGACGCCAGCAACGCCAAGGTTATGGGTTCAATTCATAGGGAATGCATGAACTGATAAACTGAATGCAATGTAAACGTTCTGGATACATAAATGTAAATACACATCTCCTGATTCTTTAGGTGCTGTAGGAACGAAGCCCTACTGCAGCGGTCATGGAAACTACAGCACGGAAACCTGCGGCTGTATTTGTGCGCCCGGATGGAAGGGCTCCAACTGTACCATTCCCGACTGTCCCGGAGACTGCAGCGACCAGGGCCGCTGCGTTAACGGAAAATGCGAGTGTTTTGAAGGCTTCGCGGGTGAGGACTGCAGCTTGGAAACCTGTCTGGTTGACTGCGGCGAGAACGGCCGTTGCGTTGATGGAGCGTGTGTTTGCAATGAAGGCTTCTCTGGGGAAGATTGCATGGAGACGGATTGCCTCAATAACTGTTTGGGACGTGGCCGCTGCGTTGATAGTGAGTGCGTCTGCGAAGAACCCTGGACCGGCTTTGACTGCTCCGAGCTCATCTGCCCGAATGATTGCTACGACCGCGGACGATGCGACAACGGGACCTGTTACTGTGACAAAGGCTTCACCGGAGAGGACTGCGGGGCGCTCGCTTGTCCGAACGACTGCTCAGGACGAGGTTTCTGCGTTGATGGACGCTGCGTATGCGACGCTGGCTACTCCGGCGAGGACTGTTCCAGCTTGACCTGTCCGAATGACTGCAACGAAAGGGGGCGCTGCTTTAACGGAGTGTGCATTTGCGACGTGGGCTTCCACGGAGAGGACTGCGGGAAGCTCTCGTGCCCCAACAACTGCAACGATCGAGGCCGATGCATCGATGGCCGATGCGAATGCGACGTCGGCTTCCAAGGCCACGATTGCTCGGAGCTCAGATGCCCCAATAACTGCAATTATCGCGGGCGTTGCGTTAACGGGCAGTGCGTTTGCGAAGAGGGTTTCGGTGGCGAGGACTGCAGCATCAAAACCTGCCCGTCGGACTGCTACGGCAGAGGCAAGTGCGAGGACGGGAAGTGCGTCTGCTTTGTAAACTTCGCTGGCGAAGACTGCAGTGAATTGAGCTGCCCGAACAACTGCCTGAACCGCGGACGCTGCGTCGCAGGGCAATGCGTTTGCGACGAAGGCTTCACCGGAGAGGACTGCGGTCAAAAGAAGTGTCCCAATGACTGCCTCGGCCGAGGACGTTGCGTGGAGGGCCGGTGTGTTTGCCAGATGGGTTTTAAGGGCCAGGACTGCTCCGTTCCCACCTGCCCTGGAAACTGCAACAACCGCGGACGCTGCGTCAAAGGAAAATGTGTGTGCGACGAGGGATTCGTTGGAGATGCCTGTAGAGAAAGAAGCTGCCCGAACGAATGCAATGGAGCGGGCCAGTGTGTGGACGGCCGCTGCGTTTGTGACGAAGGCTACATTGGCGAGGATTGCTCAGAAGGTATTTAGGGATGCACTGATCGAAGTTTGTTTGCAACAAACGAAGTTTGTTTGGAGTTCGTTTGGGATTTCGAAACAGGGTTGACAGGTTTTCACAACAAAACCCGCCCAATTGCCATTCAAATTTAGCCCAATCCCATTTTTGGCAGGGCTCCCCTGGTAAACTAAAATTAAAACTAAAACCATTAAAAAACGTTAATTGAAATAAATGTTATTTAGTATCAAATAAAATATAAAAACTTTTTATTTAAAGTAATTGCTAAGGCAATGATTCCCATTTTTCACAGTTTTTTTTCCACAATATTACTGTTTTTACTGTATTTTTGAACAAATAAATTCTAAATTCAAATAATATCTGCCTTGGTAAACATAGAAGACTGCTTTCAAAAACATTAAGAAATCTTACTTGTTTCAAACTTTTGAACGTTAGTGTGTATAGTGGAACTGGCCATAATGTGAAACAGTATTTGCTGGAAAAAAAGTGTTGAATCCTATTAGGCTTGGAGTCAATGGTCACATGAGAAACAGTGTTGTTTTAGCTCATGTTAGATTTGATTTGGTATGATTTACACGCACTATTTGAAGGTACAGAAACAACACTGTAAAAAATAAAAAGTTGACTTAACTTAAAATTTCAAGGCAACTCGCTGCACAGCTTTTTTGAGTTGACTCAACTTTTGTAAAAAACAGTTATACTGACTGAAATTAAGTTGTCAGTCATACAAAAAATATTTAATTGGGTTAACTTAAGATTGTTAATTTTGCGGAGAGGTGCAACTGTTTTTTAACAATCAAACTTTTTTGGTCTGTAGAACTCAATGTCTGAAGTTAAGTGAACGAAAAAATACTATTGGAAATTGGTACACTGTAATTTAATTGTTACCATCATTGTGTTTAGCATGCTGAATGTTGAAGTCTGTGTGACTCAAGTATAGTCAGTTACACAATATTGTCACAAATTGATGATTGATAATCAACCCACTTAAGTTTCCAACTGTTTGTGTGTTTATAAGTGCTACCGTTAACTTTTAAATGATCATTAACTGGCATAAATTAAGATGGTCATGTTATTCCTATATATAATTATATATATGGATTCTGAAGTTCAGTTGCATACAAATATATGAACTGTGATTTCAATACAATACAATAATATAAATGAAGTGCCCAAGCAAAGGAAACACCATCCACCAAAATGGTGAGTTCAAAAAAAAAAAAAACATTTTTCTACACTATCCCATGAACAAATGGTTGCATTTTATTTTCCAAGATTAGTATTTGCAAGTGGGAGGGCAGTTTCTAACTTAACTTAAATAATAAGTTGGCAGAAGTTTTTTAGGATTTTTTAGAACTTGCAAAACCTTGTTCACAAAACTAAACTTTTTAAGTTTATGGAAAGAAACTTGGTTTAGGTTGAATAAATGTAATAAACATAGTTAAACTGACTTTTACATAGATTTTTGCTGAGCCAACACAACAAAACCAGTAATTTGAACCTTTTTCAAGTTGGGTTTACCAAACCAACAAGTGTGCTTGTAAACTTGCATGTGTATGTCCAGTCAACAATTCAAATGAAGTTGATCAGACAATTTTTGAACCAACTTATTTCTGCTTGTTAAGTCAACTTTTTTTAGTTTTATTGTCCAGTTAACTAATAGATGATAGTTATAACAACTTTTTGCAAGTTGGATGTTTCACAGTGAAGTGACTATGGTGGAGAGAAGATTTTCTGCAAATAACGCTTTAAATTAAATATAAACACCTCTTCCTAACATCTCTCTGAAGTCACATGTGTGTGGAACAATATGTGGACAGGAATAAATAACAGAATGAAGGTCAAACTGTATACATAACACACGATTTTACATCCAACGTATTGCACAGAAGAGTGCTGAACATGCTAGATTTTTCGACTTTGACAGCAAACTCGTTTCTTGACTAATACCATATGTGTGCCTGTGAAATCCATTAGATTTATATAGAGGACCATTAGTTGTGGAGGTCACAAACCTGCCATTTATAAGAAACAAAAGATAATTTACTCCGTGTTGCTTAATTAAAACCTCTCCATAGTTTAATTGGATGTTTCCCAGTCACCACAGTGGAGACATGGACAATTTTCCTACCACTTTGGCACTAAAGGTCATTCAGTCTCTCGACGTAAATGAGCCTTAATATCTTTTCCAGTCTCGCCACCGGAAGACCTGACCGTCACAGATGTGACCGCAGAGAAGGTGAACCTCACGTGGAAGAACGAGATGCTGGTGACGGAGTTTTTAGTCACGTACATCCCGACGTCACCGGGCGGCCTGCAGTTAGACTTCCGCGTGCCTGGAGATCGTACGTCTGCTACCGTCTCTGAGCTGGAGCCTGGAATCGAGTACCTGATCAACGTTTATGCCGTCCTCAACAACAAGAAGAGCGTTCCAGTCAGTGCCAGAGTGGCCACACGTACGTCCACGCGCCCTGATCCACGTCACGCACACGAGCAATCCCTATAGAAACCTGGACAATTTGTGTTGCTGAAACATATATTTGTCCAAAATGTGGACTCTTGCAGTTCAGTATTCTCATAAATATGGTTTCATCATCTAGCCAGTGATACTAATAATTAGTTTTCTAATACCCTAAATCCATTAAACAAGATAAATTCACCTCAGACGCAAAATTGCATGAGACAAAAGTCTGATTTTAGAGAAAATGTATCATATTTTCATATTTTTCATTAGTTTAGGAGTAAATGTCATGAAAATGGCCCAGTCATAATTCAATAATAAAGTTTTTTTCACTTTTTTTTTTTTTTTTGGATTGTTAATATTTTTCATCATTATATTTTTTTGGATTATTTTTATTTTAATAAATTTTATTAGCAATATAATAGTAATAATAATAATAATAATATATATATTATATATATACAATACATACAATTAATTATATTTTATTTTAATTAATAATTTAATTAATTAATTAATTAATTAATTAATTATTGTTTATATTATGATAGCATTTCCCCGCACCCCAGCTCTATATATCATCAAAATTAAAATGTCACTTTCTCATTACTGTGATGTTTATTGTAAAAACACGTATTATTTAAATTATAAAATATATATGTATCATGATAGTATTTCATGATTTTAGTTCGTAATTTTCTTTACTAAACACTTCCTCTTTCTGTTGTCACTTTATTCTTTTGTTGAAAGCAACTTAAATTTCACAAATTATAGGGAAAGTCAGGAACAATCTGAAGTGAGGTGGCACTTTTTTCACTCAAAGCATGATGATAATAGTTCATTAAGCAGCCCTTGTAAAAACCATTAAATCTTCAGAAAAATCTTTAACACAGACGTTGCACATGCAAAACTGTCCAAAAAGCATTAGGAACGAATCCATTGAGCCACTATGCATTTGCACAGTTAAACCTCTTATATCCCGGCACTGAACACTGCTAATAAACTTTAATGAATGCCATGATACTCTGCTAAGAAAGCTGTGCTCTTTCCCTACAGATCTACCGCAGCCCGAGGGCCTGAAGTTTAAATCCATCTCTGATACGTCAGTGGAAGTTTTGTGGGACCAGCTGAACTTTCCATTCGACGGCTGGGAGCTCATCTTTCGTAACACGGTCAGTGTTAATGGGAGACAATGTTTTCTATTGGCAATTCATCTGCAGACACTCCTTCACATTGTCTATGAAGTTACATTTGTATTTATTTGGCTGTAAAGACTACACAAAAACACCAAAAATATATATTTCATAGAGGCATTTAGGTCAAAAACATCTTCATTTTGGAAAAACACTTAGGAGCCACATTCTATGAAGCCAAGAAAAGTGTTGAAATATAAAAACACGAAACACTGATCATTTTAATAACCTACAGTAAAACTAATAGTAAAAATTTATCTCTTTACCAGCTGGTAGAACATAGCATGTCAACCTTTAGGTCAGCAGATTTACTGCAGTGAGATGTTCACACGGCGGCTTATTCCTAGGTGCCCGGGTCTTGTTTCAGAGTCTGTCTCTCGTATTTAAAACAGAGTAATGGCCAATTTAATCACTGTTCATTAGTAATGATGTGCAGGGGCATTTTCTCCATTTGAGTCAGAGCTACAGGCGGCCATGAGCTCATACGTTCATTTAAGGAGCCATTAAAAAGGACCATCCTCGAACCATAAAGTCTCCATTAAGACTCACTTTAATGGTGCTCCAGAAATCCCAGATGTTTGAACTTGGTCCTCACTTTCAGTTGTTTCATGCCACCAGCATTTAGGAAACTAACAGCTTTTAAATGCATGACACGTTTATCACGACTGCCAGTGATACGGGTTTAAATATAGACTCACAGTTGGACTTTAATGTTAGTACACGTATATTAGCTTTGAGGTCAAGCTCAGCGGTTTTCAACATTTTTGACTCCATTGTCAGCAACAAAATTAGAAGAACCCATTATTATTTTTTTTTTCCATAACTAGAAATTCATTAAAAATATACCCATGGAGTTACTTTTTTGGCAAATTTTCCAGTAGAAAAAATATGAATCTTTAAAACAAGATAAATTCACCTGAGAGGCGAAATTGCATGAAACAAATTCAGATTTTAGGGAAAATGTATCTCATAATTTGTCATATTGTAAAAAGTGTTTCATGTGCTTCAAAAAATGATTGAAGAAATAAAAGTCATAAAATTATTATTGCATGTTTTGGCCTGATAAGATATTATTTTTTAAGGAGTGTTTTTGTTTTTTGGGGGAAAAATAATTTTAATTAATTAGTTTATTTCACCCTTTATTTATTGTACTATCTTATATATCCAGGTTGCTGAGGGCTGAATTAAAACAAGAAATAATTTTTAGTCATTTTGCCTTATTTTAATTCTTGTTTTGTCTTATTTTCGATCATTTTAAGTTATCTTTAAGCCCCCGTGGAAGGTTTCTGAGGCCCCCACTGATCTAGATTGTAGCATTTCCTAAATATATTACAAGTTTTACAAAAATAACCATGTTCTTCTGTCTTCTTCATAACAGAAGGAAGAAAACGGGAAGATTGTGAACAATCTGACACCTTCCGAGACCAACTTTGAGCAACCAGGTCTCGGGCCGGGACAGGAATACGAAGTCACTTTGTCCATCATAAAGAACAACACCAGAGGACCTGAAACAAGCTCGACTGTAGTTACAAGTAAAACAAACCACTTGTTTATTGTCTGTGTCATGATCCCATTTCAATATTGTACTAAATGTTGAAGGTATCGCTTTTGATCCGTACTATATTTGACTGGAGAGCTTGGCTTAATCTACATCTGGGAAACGGCTCTAAAGTGTCGGAGGTCGAAGGTGAAACTAGCTCAGCAGTCAAGAATTTGAAGGCTTGCTGTTTGGAAAGGCAGGCGATTTAACCTCTTGGAACATCCCGCGTGGGCTGGCCAGCAGAGCTTTAACAGCCCAATTCAGTGCTCGACCGTGAGAAATTTGGAAGATCCATGTGCCTGGCTTGACATTTACAGCCTTTTGCGCACATGCGATGCACGATAACGGCCAATAATGCGTGTTTTGGTTTCATAAGGCCCCTGATGTCTGACAGTAGTTAGTGTATTTCCCCGTTTTACTGACAGTAAAAGTGCTCAGATTTCCAGATTTGGAGAAATCTATCATGCCGTGGTCAATCCATTTAGGGTGAAATGTGCTTCTCCGTGCATATTTATTGGATGAAAGTATTTTGTAGGCATTGACGAGTTTATAGTTTAGTTTATTAATTCGAATAACCCCTTAACATGACATATTAAACTTTTCAGATATGATTGATTCCTCAAATCGATATATAGGGTGAATTCAGAATTCATTTCAATGACACAAAGTGTATATAATGTAACGCTTGCCAAATTATGACTGAAAAAATTTGGTAACACTTTACAATAAGGTTCATTAGTTAACAATGTTAGTTAACATGAACTAATAATGAACTGCATCTCTATAGTGTTTATTAATCTTTGTTAATATTATTTTCTTCATTTACTAATACATTATTACAATTTTGTTAACATTAGTTAATGCACTGTGAACTAACATGAACAAACTATGAACAACTGTATTTTCATTAACTAACGTTAATGAAGATTAGTAAATACAGTAACAAATCTAGTACTCATGGTTAGTTCATGTTAGTTAATACATAAACTAATGTTTAACTAATGAACCTTATTGTAAAGTGTTACCAAAAATTTTAACTCGTAATATCTTAACCCAAAATTTAAAAAAATAATCACAAATTTTGGCAGCCCTTGTAAAAATACAGACTTGTTGATCGTATTGTTATAAATACTGTAAAAAAAATATTATTTTAAATGAATATAATAACCGCTTATCCCTCCTTTTGCTGCAGGAATCGATTCCCCAGGACAGATTGATGTTAGCGATGTGACTGACAGGTCAGCGGTGATCTCCTGGTCCAGGCCCGTGGCTCAGGTGGACGGGTTCAGGGTGTCGTACGGGCCAAGCACAGACCCGTTAGTCCATCGTGACGTCGACCTCTCGGCCAAAGACACGCAGTACAGCCTGGAAGACCTGAAACCCGACACTGAATACAGAGCGTCTATCAGTTCTAGAAGGGGAGATGTGACCAGCGAGCCCGTCTTTGAGAGCTTCACCACAGGTATGAGCATTCTACCAAAGAAATATGGATCTTAGCAGGAGTTTATGACAAAGATGGCTAAACCGAACTCCGCTAAACCAATGTTTTAATGATGCTGTGTGTCCCAGGCCTGGATGCCCCCAGTGACCTTAAAGCTGTCGATCAGACTGACAACAGCGTCACACTGGAATGGAAAAACAGCCGCTCATCCATCGACGGATACCGTATCAAGTACGGCCCGATTGCAGGAGGTGCTCACGGTGAAGATATGTTCCCTAAAAGAGGAGGAGAAACAACATGGGCCACAATTACAGGTAAAAATGATTGTTACTGAGAACTGCATTTTATTTACTTGTTGCATTACAAAAAAATTATTTTCTTAATTAGTATTTTAGTTTTTTTTCCAGTGCAAAAATCTAAACATTCATGAGTCATACATTTACTAGAGAGTCAAAATAACTGAAGGTATTAACTCTTAAAAAACTTACTCCATCTGGTAATGCTAAAATAAACATAATTCAAAGGGAAAACAAGATTGTCTCTTACCCCGTTGGCAGATTTCAGATGTCTTGTTTTAAGCATAAACTTGCTTAATTTGATCAGTTTGTCAGAAAATGAGATTTACTAACAGCTTACGTCAGCGCAAACGCTCTTTTGGCATTAAAAACTAAAAAATTGTCAGGATTTAGACACGCAGTGAAAAAATTGTGCTGAAAAGGCATGGGCAGGGTTATTTTTGTGGCTAGCCTAATATCATAGTTGGAGTTTCCCTTTCAGACGCAAAAATTATGGGAGGACGGTATTTAAATGAATCATGCAAGGTGATTTACTAAGGTTTGAGCTAGTCAATTTACTGGTATTTGCGCCGCCCAAAAAAGCATGTCTTTAAGCAGACACCATCTTGCGCTGCTCTTGCTAGATTGTGTTGGTCATTATGAAAATGATCCGGCTGCATCTGTGTTTTTTTTCATTTGCGCGTCGTCAGTAGATCACGTGCAAAACTTTTCACCCCCATCGGCGCTTTTGAAATTTTTTTTTTTTTTTGAAAATCTGCACTGTTTAGTAAATCTGGCCCTTAATAATTTTTATCATTTTCCTTCTATTGATTTAAGAATTTTTAGATATTTGCAATGAAAAAAATAGATTAAAAAAAACTAAGGAAGAAATTAATTTTTAGCAGTGTGTTGATTGCGATATTGCTATTTATAACATTAAAATAAATGATTTGAAAGTATTGCCACAAGACTTAAAGGGACAGTTCACTCAAAAATGAAAATCCTAGGTGTATATGACTATATATCTTTCAGACGAACACAATCGGGGTTATATTTAGAAATATCCTGCCTGTTCCAAGCGTTATAATGGTAGTGAATGGCGCTCACGATTTTGAAGTTCAATAAAGTGCATCCGTCCATCATAAAAGAGATCCACACGGTTTTGGGGGGTTAATAAAGGGCTTCTGAAGTGAAAAGAGAAAAATATCCATATTTAAAACTATAAATTAAAATAACTAGCTTCCGCAAGACGACCGTACGCATACTGTGCAAGTCGACTTTCGCCACAAGAGTAACTGGTGAAGCGATATGGCACAGGATATTGGAGTATCGTAAGCTTAGACAAATACGGCTGTGCAACAAACTCAAGCTCCTCGTCCCTTATATCGAAATCCTCCAACTTTTCTCTTTAAAAATTCTCATTTTAGATTCTCAATTCTCATTGGTGTTTTGTTTTGCTCTATTCTCTGTGCTTCCAGTTTGTCATTGCGTCATGTCAAGGCTTACTCTTTTTCGCGTAAATTCATTTACGGCCTTCTGCCGGAAACTAGTTATTTTAGTTTATAAAGATTTAAATATGGATATTTTTCTTACAAAAACAAAAAATATCTTTTAAGATGGATGGATGCACTTTTTTAGACTTCAAAATCAGGAGTGCCGTTCACTACCATTATAAAGCATGGAAGAGCCAGGATATTTTATAATACAGCTCCGACTGGGTTCGTCTGAAGATCATATACAAGTCATATACACCTAGGATGGTTTGAGGATGAGTAAATCATGGGATAATCACATTTTTGGGTGAACTATCCCTTTAAACAATGTACTATAGAGTTGTAAAATAAGGTCATGTCCCTTTGTATCCAATATTTCAACTTAGGTCATGATTTTTGCACAAACAAAACAAAGATAAATGAGAAAGATCCCGAAAAAGAATAAATGAAATTTTTAAAAATTGCATTTTAAAGAAAGAATTAAGTGTTTTAATTTCTACTCATAAACCCTTCAGAAAGCCATTCAAATACGTGCATTTAAAGTCCATTGCTGTAAATCAGATTTTGGTTTGCCACAGATGCAACTATTGAACCCAGAACGCTCCTTCAAGTGCACTTTGCATACTACTGAGTGCTTAAACATGGCGCTTTGTATAAAATCAAAGGGATTATTTGATGAAACTCACATGAAGAAGTGAAAATGTTCACCTAGAGATGTCATAACACAGAATTTCCCCCTCGTTCCCTGCTTGAAAGCGCATCAGTTTTGTGTTTCATCTTGTGGATTAACGGATTTTGTGTTCCGTAGGCCTGAAGCCTGGAACAGAGTACGGCATTGGAGTCACAGCCGTTCAGAATGAGAGAGAGAGCGAGCCGGCCACCACCAATGCACTGACGGGTGAGAGCATCTTTATGTGAGCTACAGACAAAGCTTTGGGATCAATAGTATTTGTTTTTGTTTATTTGAAAGAGATTTATACTTTTAGTCTGCAAGGGTGCGTTAAATTGATCAAAAGTGACAGTAAAGAAAAACATTGGATTTCTACTTCAATGCTTTAGAATTCTTAGAGTTTCCACAAAAATATGAAGCAGCACAACTGCTTTCAATAATCAGAAATGTTTCTCGAGCAGCAAATCATCATATCAGAATGATTCCTGAAGGATCATGTGACACTGAAGACTGGAGGAATGATGCTGAAAATACAGTTTTGATCACAGGAATAAAATATATTTTAAAATATATTCAAATAGAAAACAGTCACTTCAAATATTAATAATATTTAATATGATTTGATTGTATTAATCAAATAAATGCAGTCATGCTGAACATAAGAAACGGTAGAGTACATTATACTTTGTTTAAATACATACTGTTTATATAACTTATTGAATATAATTGTACCCAGAAATTAAAATTTTGTTAAATCATCTAGTCATCCTTATGTCTTTCCAAACCACTATGACTTTCATCCATGTATCCTGTTTACTGTTTTTGTAAATCGTAGTTACCAAAAGCACCATAAAAACATTGTGTTTTTTTCTGGCTCGCATTCATTAAATGGAATATGAACAAAGATTCTCCTAAAAAGAGAAAGGAAAGACATGAGAGTGAGTAGATGATGATCTCTCCAATCTTCTTGATTCCGTTCTCTTTAATGACAACGGCAGCACAGTTTCCTGGCATGGATCAGTCTTTTGTGCTGTAATTTTGAACCTCCACCCACATAGATCTGGATCCGCCCCGAGACCTGGAGGTGCGGGACTCCACTGAAACCACGCTGGAACTGGTCTGGAAGAGGCCCAGGGCCAAGATCTCCACCTACAGGCTAGTGTTTGTCTCCGCCGACGGCCGTCAGGAGGAAATCGAGCTTCCTGCTACTGCGACCGCCTACACTCTCAGCGGCTTGACTCCCGGCATGCTGTACACCGTCACCCTCGTGGCAGAACGTGGACGGAGAAGAAGCGCTCCAGCCACCGTAACCGCATCCACAGGTGAGGGCTTCCTTACTTTTTGTTTGCTTTTGCAATGTGATAATGTCATTGTTCTGTTTGCAGGTGTGTGGCAAGAGATTGCCGTGAGAATGATGATGACTAACTTATCATATGCATGTTTTTCTCCCAAATATTGGTTTAAAATCATCAGTTTTAGGCATGAAATATAATGTACCTTCTAGCTACGTTTATTTTGTGCAGCGTTCGAAAATGCAACTCGTGTATTCTCAACATTGGAAGGGTTGCTTTAGCATGCATGAATGTTTTCCTTTGCGGTCTGTTTTCTGTTTTTGGTAGGAGAAAGTTGGCATGTTTATCCACCTTATTTTTAATGTAATAGCGAGTGTGGGTCCAGCAACTTCCAATTATTTTAACTGTACAAAACATCCTGCTATTGATATTCTGCCATTTTAATGGTCAAATTGATATATCTAATTAATTGAAATCATGAAAATTGTACAATTTAACAACAATTTATTAAAAGTTTAACTTTAAATTTTAAAATTTTTAACTTTAAAAATTGTTATTTTTTAGCGCCCTATGAAATATTTTTTCCCCCTCAAATTTCGTTTTATTTTTTCTGTTTTAAGTTTTCTAGACAATCACGATTTATAATTTTTTTTAATAATCAAAAAGCATGTCTAATTAATTAAATTGAAAAACAACAAAATGTCTTTTTTTATTTTGATTTATTTGAAATGGTTTTTTTTTGTTTGTTTGGTTTTTTTTTTTCAGAAATTCTGTGTTGTGTATTTTAATTTTTCTGCCAATCAAATGAAGCCATAAAACAATTAATCTTTTAATCATATGGCATTAAACAAACGTTTTTTATAAAACAAAGTGCTGCACAACAGAGCTTTAATAATAATAATTTATTGGTTGTAGCTGTAGTAGTGTTAGTACTATTATTACATTGATATCAAACTAAAATTGTACTGTACGACAGTTATATATTTGTCACAATTTCTTTAAGTTAAACCGAACTTTTATTTTGACGGGTTGCCTTTGAGTTCCTGTGTGTTTGATATGACGATACATTTTCTCAAATGAAACGGTAAAATGCTCCTGAAGTGACACTGGCTCTGGAGATGAAGTTCATGCATTCATGTCCTCATATAGTGAGACGGCAGAGACTGAAACCGCCGCGAGCGTCACGTATACTTCAGTGTGTATGTGTGAGGCAAATGAAATCACGCGTCTACGCCATTCATTCACAAAGACATGCAGAACATTCATATTTAAATCATCTTTTTGCGATTTAATAATCACACACTAGTCTATATCATCATTTGATTTGTGTACTGACCTTTTTTATTCATCAAAAAATTGACAAATTCTGTGACATTCTGCGTTAAATAAGTTTTTAGGACTATATTCCCTATACAAGGGCCCTATACAATACAGATTGTTTCAAAGCAGCCTCACAATGATAAACAAGAAAATAATGATTCAGTGATGCAAACAGAATTCAGTTCTGCTGTAAAACCGCTCTAAAAAGATCCAGTTCAGCTCAATAACTAGGTAAAGTTCACCAATTATGAAATTTCAACTCACCTTCAGCAGCTCTACTGAAGACAATAGTGTTGTTATTCACTTTGAGCCAAAGTTCATTCAGTTCACAGGACGTAGCTCACTTCTGCATTGAAAAATAAGGTGGATAGAATCATAACAAACATGACGGAAACCTTATGGTCATCACCTGTGCAGAGCAACAGATTTGCATGCTTTAAGCATTCACGTGAAGAACCTTTGTTAGGGTAGTCGTGGCCTAATGGTGAGAGAGTCGGGCTTGTAACCTGAAGGTTGCTGGTTCGATTCCCATGCCGGCAGGAATTGAAGGTGGGGATTGTGAATGAGCAGCACTCGCTCCACCTTCGATACCATGACTAAGGTGTCCTTGAGCAAGACACCTGACCCCTAATTGCTCCCCTTGTATGTTGCTTTGGATAAAAGCGTCTGCCAAATGAATAAATGTAAATATAAATGTTTGTGGTCGCTGTGTCCAAACCAGCTGCTACACCATAAAGCAACAAGTGACAGAATCATGTAAATCTGTGTAACTATGCTCAAACTGTTATTGGTCAATGTTAAACATCAAATGTGGTCCGATGATTTGCAGTTGTGTGGCATCATGCAGCGTTTTCACTTTCAGGAAATGTACTGTGTTGACATTCATTTGATGCGTCCGTCTAGATGATATTCAATCATATTTGGTCTTGAATGAAGGGATTTGAACGTGTTTTCATGCTGTTGTGATAAAGTTTCATCTGTTGTTGCCCAGTTTCAAATGTTTTTGTCTTTTTCTTGTAGCATCTTTCACTTTTTATCTAGCGAACGCATTTCCCGAGCTCGGTTCAGCCAAAGGCACCGACGACAATGTCATTAGCTTTGTGCCTCTCGACAACTCAGAGAGCCCGTTCTCTGGGAGCGGATACGAGGATCCGACCGGCACCTTGACCGTGTCTAATGTCACATCCGATGGATTTGATCTTACGTGGGAGTCAAATATGCATACTGGCTATGATAGTTACACTGTAGAACTTAAAGATTTCTCAGGAAAATGGAACAAGGAGATTCATCTCCATGGGGAGGTGAATGGCACTAAAATCCATGGTCTAAGGGCTTCCACTGAGTACCAAGTAAGGCTTTATGGAATATCCGATAACCAAAGATCTTCACTACTAGAAGCAGTTGCAGTTACAGGTATAAACTATCTTTGGGTTTTAAGTCGACTGTTTGATTTCGTGCCATTGCAACTTTAAGAAATGTCTGGTTTCACAGGTTTAAGGATGGAATGACACATTTTGCATGACATTCGATGTGCAACTGCTCCCATACGCCAAATGGTCGAGCAAAAAACATGCATGATGATGATGATGATGATGATGCATCAGGATATGGATGATTATTGGGCTGGGTGATTCAGAAAAAAAATATTTTTACGCTATTCAGTATTTAACTCCAAAGCCAATGTTTAATACAATAAATATTTGTATTAACTTAATTTTGCTAAATGAACGCAAAGAAAAATGCCACATTTATTTATCATTTATTTGATATTTTTTCAAATAATATTTATCTTTTCAAATATTTAAATGAACCAAACATTTACTTCATAAAAATTACATAAATACATAAAAAATATTGATTCATGCTGCCAGCAAATGTTGATTCAGGCATAGAACACTTATTTTTTGTTTTTCATATATATATATATATATATATATATATATATATATATATATATATATATATATATATAGTTATATATATGGATATATATATATATATATATATATATATATATATATATATATATATATATATATATATAAAATATTCAGTATATCACCTAGCCCTAGTTTGTACATGACAAGAATATCCACAAAAGTTCTTTCAGTGGAGAAAATAGTTGATGCTCATAACAAACTAAACCGTGTGGTGAAAATGCATGTCAAAACCGAATAATACAGAAGATTGTTTTTGCTCTCCGAATTGACTTCATGCATGTCGTTTCCTCAAAACATCTCAAGGTCTGCATGGATTGTCCATCAGTCTGAAGTATCCCATGTACTTCCACTCTGGTGGACTACTTGGAAACTTCAACAATTAATGGCTCATCATAGCCATTAATGCCGGATGTTTTCAGATATACGCATGCACATTTCAATAACTCAAGACTGGTAACATCATTTGCATGTGAATTAAGTTTTATTGCATGCAGTGTGTCTCAAGTCACAAGTGTACATCGAGAAAGTGAGGGGGAAAATCCCTAAGAAGTGATCTGGAGCTTTGTTTCTTTAACAGTGCTATTGTTATACATTCTGTATTTGCACATATATATTTGCATATATATATATATATATGCATGTATATATGTGTATGTATGTGTGTGTGTGTGTATATATATGTGTGTGTTTGTGTATATATATGTATATATATATAAATGCAGGGTTGGGGAGTAACAAAATACAAGTAACTTAGTTACGTACAAAATTTGAGTAACTGTATTTCATTACAGTTTCATTTTAAATGGGTGGTAATCAGATTACAGTTACATCTGAAAAGTATTTTAGATTACCAAAGTGATTACTTTGAATTTTAATGTCATTTAAACAGCGATTGGTGATTCTCTGACTCTGACAGTCTGAAAAAGCGGAGTTAAGTTTCATGTTTTCGACTGTTTTCATGTTTTGTGAGTCATTTTATAATTCACTCGTCACTGCAACTTTTTCTCACATTTTGTTTTTTCCCCTCACAATTGTGAGTTTGCATTTCACAATTCTGACTTCTTTTTCTCAGAATTGCAAGATTTAAACTCACAATTGCAAGTTATAAAGTCAGAATTGGGAGATATGAACTTGTAATACTATTTTTTTTTCTTGCAATTGTGAATTTAGTATGTGAGTTTATATCATAATTATGACTTTTCTCAATATTGTGAGTTTATATCATAATTATGACTTTTCTCAATATTGCGAGTTTATATCTCATAATTCTTACTTTATAACTCACAATTGCAACTTTATATCACGCAATTCTGAGGGAAAAAGTCAGAATTGTGAGATAAAAACTTGCAATGACCTTTTTTGTGTTTGTTCCACACTTATTAGTATTCCAAAGTATTCTAAAGTATTTAGATTAAGTTACTAAACTTGAGTAATGTAATGAATTACTTTTTAAAGCATGTATTTTGTAATCTGTAGTGAAATACATTTTAAAAGTAACCCACCCAGCCCTGTATGTGTGTGTTTATATATATATATATGTGTGTGTGTGTGTATGTATTGTGTATTTAAGTTAACTTTTAAAGAACCACTTCCCAGGATAAACAGGAGATTAATGGTAGTTTACAGTCAATATAGTCGTATTTTAATTTCGCACTTAGTCAATGACTTGTTAACCTCTTGTTTTCACAGGTAAAACACTTCTAATTCTCTCTCGTCTTTAATCACTGACCTTAAATGCACTGAATGTACTTTCCTCTAGCACCAAAGTCTACCTCTCCCGATGTTGTTGCTTTGACCGTCAAAAGTGTTCCGACAATGCTGCCAAGCCTCCATAAGGAGGTTCAGCCATCAGTCTCTACCTCCACTTTCTTAACAGAAGATTTTAAAGCTGAAGCCTCAGGTGATGAATTCGAGCGCCCGAGTCAAGGGCCTCCAAGTGACCTGAAAGTCACAAACGTAAGCAGAAATAGTTTGAGGCTATCGTGGTCAGCTCCAGAAGGAGCCTTCGATAGCTTCATCGTTGAGCTGAACTCATCGTCGAATAAGTCTAAAGACCACGTTGTTGACGTATCTGGAGAAGCCAGGCAGGTCCATGTAGATGGGCTGACCGCTGACATGCATTATGAGATTACTTTATATGGGATGAAGGAGAGCGAAAAATCTCAACCAGTCAATATTCACGTCAAGACAGGTACATGGACATCAGCTTCAGAAACTACAGTCATCTGTCATCCGCCATAACGCCAATGTCATTCATTTATCTTGGGAGCATTTCTGCAGGCGTAATTAAACATTTTGTTTTTGCACTAGAGTTTAGTTCAAACCCAAGTTATTTGGTTGATTCAGGTCCACACCCAAGCTCAATTAAAAAATGGTTTATGTGGACTCAACTTTTTGTATATAGTTTGTCCATAATATAATAACCCTGCATTAAATTGATCAAAAGTGACAGTAACAGCATTTATAATGTTACAAACTGTTTCTATTTCAAATAAATGCTGTTCTTTTGAAGTTTCTATTCATCTTGGAGAGGAAAGTATCACTCTTTCCATGAAAATATAAAGCAGCGCAACTGCTTTCAATAATCATAAATGTGTCTTGAGCAGTAATTCAGCATATTAGAATGATTCCCGAAGGATCATGTGACACTGAAGACTGGAGTAATGATGCTGAAAATTCAGCTTTGATCACAGGATATAAATTACATTTTAAAATATATTCAAATACAACACATTTTTTTAAATTGTAATAATATTTCACAATTTATTACTGTTTTTACTGTATTTTTGATCAAATATATGCAGCCTTGACTCTTACCCTCCCCAAACTTTTGAATGGTAGTGTGTTAAATGTAATATCAAAATATCAAGTGAAACTTTTCATTTGACTATTACAAAGTACACTTTTTAAAAGTAATTGTTAAGAAAGTGAAAATGGACTCTTTAAGTATACGCTTAATATCACATTAATTATAATGCATATTATTGTATTTTATTGAATGGTAGTGTATATTAAATATTGATAAACATTTTAGATAATACTCAATATGTGATCCTAGTAGCTCTAGTGCCACAAAACACTTGCAGAATTGTTCCTGTGCTTTTCATGAGAAACATCCCCTTGGTTTTATGGCATGAAGCAATTCTAAATGGTTTTGTTTTATCACCCTGACCATTGTTTCTCAACGTGAATGAACATCTCTGTGCCTCGTGTCTTTATTCATATCATTTCATTCCATCTATTAACTGTTTTATCTGCATCTGTCATTACGTTCATGCCAGTGGCACTGGCAAGTTGAGCTCATTTCATTATGCAAATGTAATTAATTTCAGTGACAATAACTCAATGTCTGATTTCTTTGTCTGTCAGAGGAGCAGAAGCCCCAGATTGGCAGTCTGAGTGTGTCTGATGTATCTTGGGATAGTTTCAATGTGTCCTGGAGCATTGAGGATGGCTCTGCCTTTGACAGTTTTGTGCTTGAAGTGGCAAATTCAGCAGGTGGTCCAGAAAGACAGAACCTTTCGGTATCTGGTGATGCACATAGTTTATGGATGTCTGGGCTGAGCCCCGGCACGTCCTATACAGTTACGCTGTACGGAGTGCATCAGGGCTCGATCCTGGGGTCGACCTACATTGAAGCAGCTACAGGTACCCATGCTTACCTGGATATCCCTTGTGAAAAAGAAGTACACTTTAGCATATGTTTAAAGAAACGGAAATAATATATCTTAAAATAATATACTTAAGTGTGAACTGACTCTTAATTTGCATGGTATTTACGATTGAATGAAAATGTATTATAGTTTAAATTGACATGAAATGCTAATTTTCGACTGACCTAAGTACATATTTATAATTACATTATTATTAATTATTTCTATTATCTTTGAAATATGCAGAATGTACGATTTATAACTATACATATGTGATATTGATGTAATTTAGTACATTTAAAATACTTTAAATGTAATATCAAATAAGTAAAACTTTTCATCACTTTTTGAAGAAAGTGAAAATGGACTCTTTAAGTACACTTAATATCATATTAATTATAATAAATATTATGGTAATATATTGATATTTCATTAATAATATATTATCTGCAAGTCCAGTTTTGTTTAATATACTTTTAAAATTCAAAACGCAACACAAGTGCACTTCTTTTTCACAAGGGATGGGGAATCTATTATCTAGTGTGCCTTTTTTTCTTAATCTTTTCTCTTTCTGACCTTTTTTAATTCTAGTTGGGAGCTGTGGTGTCAAGCAGGTGCTTCTGTGCTTTCCCTTTAAATTTTTCATGAAACCTAAGCATCTGTGTTGCATGTGGCCGATGATGACCGAACACATAACTTGCGTTTCTCCAGTGTCCACAATAATGTGTTGATTGTGAAAGACTTCATTTAACAAAGCTAACTAATTGTCACCTTTACCGTTCCAGCCACTGTGTCGGTCTTGCCTCAAAGTTGATTGTGTTGGGGCAAAGGTTGTGTCATGTTTCCATTCATTTCCTTCCACTGAAATCAAAGCTTTGTGTTCATTGTCAACCATTACATATCATCAATTTCATCCAGCTACCCAAAATGCATGGCACCACCCATCTCATATATTTACCGCATTGTGGTGAGTTTTGATGTGCTGCAGTGATTGCAACATATTTCATCCTTACATAGAATATAATTTCATCCACTTTATTGTGATCTCATACCTGCATCATTTCATACAGAAGCGTGCATTTGAATCGATTTTGTGTTTATTTTGAGGTCTTTCTATGTTAGCGCAATCTTTTTATCAGCTGAACCCTTTTTTTACGTTTGCATTTTAATTTAAGAACACATTCACATTTGTCTGATGTGTTAAATGTCAGGTAAACAAATAAAATATATCTCATTTTTTAGTATGTTTTATATAGATTTTTTAAAATATTTTTAAATCATTTCTTTTTACATTTTATGATTTAATTAGTAGCTTTTAATTAAACCCCCCTTTATGTATCAAATGATCATCACAGTATGATTTAACAAACAATATTTTTAATAAATTATAATAATTATTGAATATAGCCTACATATTGAAATAATTACAGCTACTAGCCATCACTGTTATATAATTCAAAATAATTTAGATGCCACTCATCCATCTTCTAACATCTTTACTAATTTTTTTTTTTTTTAATAACTCCGTTATTTATATGTTTTTACCCGTTCACATGACATACTGCTTTCTGGGCAACATCTGAACATTAACTTTTGAAGCGTTGTTTGGATGTGAAATAATCAATAATTGGCATGAGAATAATGTGCAATAGAAATCAATCTTTATACATCCTTTTTTCCTCACATGCACTAACGCAATATTCTTGTTAACCTGTTTTGACACTACAGTGAACAAATACAAAAAAATAGCCCCAGTTTTATTCAAATCTAAATGTACATTCTTGGACTATTTTCTTTTTTTTTTTTTTTTTATATTTTCTGCTTTTATTTTCTGTTTTCATAGTGAGGCCTGCTTGACATCATGCATCTGCAGTGTGTATATTTACAGAAAATTACTTGATTTCCATGATACGGTGGCTGAGAGAGCTCAAAGCGCTGCAAATAAGAAAACACATGCAAATAAATAAACACATGCAAATAAAAAAAAAAACACATGCAAATAAAAAAAAACGTGATCATCAGTTTAACAATACATGTGCTGCAAGTCCTCACAACACATGCAAACACAAAAACGCGCTACTTTTACAAAACGCGCTGCAAATAGCACAAACCACAACGGAAATGTTTCAAGGGGGACCCCAAAAAGTGACGGACCCTACTTGACGACAGCACAAACTAAAAAAAATTTAAATATATTATGTAGGCATTTGCATGTGTTTTTTTTAATTTGCATGTGCTTTTTTTTATTTGCATGTGTTTTCTTATTTGCAGCGCTTTGAGCTCTCTCGGCCACCGCACCATGATACTATACTGAGTATTTTCAACAAACAAGTCATAAAAAATTAAGAATTAGTATTTTTATTATTATTAATTAATTGGCTTATTATTTATATTTTAATTGTATTTATTACAAACTTTATCATGAAGTCTAATTCATGAAAGCTGTAAGCTCTATGTATGCTAAAATAAATATTGCGCTGTTTGCTTACTGCAGTCACGGGATGCAAAAATAACACTAGCAGTATTTATAACAGTTCTTACAGTAAAACAGCAAATAATGTCCACAATTAATCTGTCAGAAGTTCCTCAGCTAAACAACTTACACATGAAAATTACGCATATTGTACAGCAAGGTCGTAACCACCGTAGACAAGAACGCAGAAGACGAGTGTGACGTTTTAGTTTTAATGGCGGAAGTGGTCAGGTGTAAGTAGATAAACATTTAATATCTGCTGTTTTATGACAGAAATGTCCAGTGATGCAAAATACTCAACTGATTTATCATTTACATGATTCATGTAATTCATAACTGAATGTGACGAAGTAAGAATTTATTTATTTCTATTTTGCGACATTAGACACACCAAAAGCTCTAAATTACTCGCGGGATTACTTGTTTTTTTCTTTACTCGCCTGCGCAGCGAGGAGTGTCTTCACGCACATCATCATCATCATCATCGTCAACGACATTTCTTTCCGCCATTTTATCCGTCACTCACCATGTTCGAGATAACTGCTAGTGCTAACCAGTTCATAGTAGGCTCATGTAAAACGCTTAGCTAGAATCAAGCAACAGTCGGATATTTTCGCTTGCTTTTCTCCAAGCTATCTCCGTTACATGTCCGGTCTCTGTATGAATAAGTTGTCGTAAATTTCAAGGTGGTTCTGATACAACCGGACAAGCTGATTGGCTTGCGGTATAACGTGTTATGCGACTTTCCCGCCCGAGCTGAAATTTTTCAACTTACGCGGGAAACGGCGAATATTGCACGTTCTTAGCTGTCGCGTCACCCAGATTCGCATCTTTACTTGCGCAAATAATTAAATTCACACACACTATGAGAGTGAATGTGTATATTTGAAAATAAACATTATTTGTAAATAGTTTCAATTTACTTCACAACTGCAATTAGACTTTTACCATTTAATAAATGCAAATAAAAACATATGGTTACGGCCTTGTTGTACCGTAAATGCAACTATACATTACCTCTGTTCCAATAACCGTTTCTCCCTTTAGATAGCGCTCCAGTGGTTGGCAATCTGTATGTGTCTAATATTACATCAGAGAGCTTCTCCATTTCATGGAATGACACGAGAGGAGATATTGAGAGGTTTATCCTGGAGATTATAGACTCTAGCTGGCAGCGGGAGCCAGTTGAATATAACCTATCACACAGTACACAGTCGTATGAAATCACTGGGCTACGGCCGACTACTGACTATATAGCTTACCTCACTGGAGTTATGAAGGGAAGGAGAACAGACTCCGTCAGTGCTGTCGCCTCCACAGGTAACTGGAATTCTATCTTTTCCTTCCTCCTTTGTTCGTATTGGATATGATAAATCAGGAGTAGTTAGCCCAAAAGTTCATATTCAAGTACTCATTTCATTCCAAATCTGATTTTTCTTCTTCTTTTTTCGTACGTCGAATATCTCGCTGAGTGTGGTTCTTATCACGGAAGTCTTCTGACAACCTTTGTGTGGAAATCTGAATGCCTCAAGATGATTTACGTCAGGTTCGACTTGCATTAAATACTGTATGCAAGCACGAATGTGTCACACCGAGAACCATGATTATTAAGAAAACAATTAAGGCAGAGCTTCCCAAACTTAAGAGGGGTAAAACACTGCAAAAGCTCCACGACCCCGCCGTTAAAAAATATATACCGACATTTACCTACAAATACATTTATTAACAAGTTTGTAAGAATTATGAGAACTGTGATGTAAACATTCTTTACAAATATATTTAAATCCGTAACACTAACCTTATCATACTTTCAAAAAAATCTAATTTTAGAACAATTGGAATATTTTAATTATTTTAATATATTGATTCGGACTAGCTGCGGCCCCCCTGCAATACCGCTATGGCCCACCGGGGGGCCCACAGTTTGGGAAACACTGAATTAAGGTATAGTTCTAAAAAAATCATTCTAAATATAAAGTAGTCCACACCACAGCTATAACGATATCTTTGGGATCACTTTCAGAATGATTTTTTTCCAGCTGTTGAACGATAAAACACTGACAGCCAATCAGAATCCGTTCTAATTTTAAGGCCTCCCACATTTAAAATGGCAGACGACGTTGCGGAGAAGTTGACATGAAAAAGCCACCACTGTTTGACTAGTCCCTTTTCAAGTATACTTTGGATATATGGAAAACAATCGGTCATACCCTCAGAATAAAGGGTGAGATCACTATTTCCAGGCTAGCAAACAGTGTAACGCAAAATTACAACATTGTCTCGCTTCCTTCCGTTGCAGTCTAGGCGTTTTTATTCCATTGATGTTCAGCGAAATTCACTGTTAGATTAGATCAATTACACTAGCTATTCACTCGAAACATAGCTTGAGGACGTCTGCTGGTTTATGCCGCGTAAATCCAACAAGAACAGCAAAAACACCTCACAGAATAAACAAACCGTTACCATTCGTTGGTGTAGACGCGAATATAGTCATCGTTCTTGGTGTGAACGGGACTAAAGGATACATTTGCGATGTACTAAAAATGGAACGACAACGTTGTCAACACGACCCCTGTTCACACGGATCTGCGAAAAAGACCTAAAAAGTGGGGTAGTCGTGGCCTAATGGTGAGGGAGTTGGTCTTGAAACCTGAAGGTTGCTGGTTCGATTCCCATGCCGGCAGGAATTGAAAGTGCTCCCCTTGTAAGTCGCTTTGGATAAAAGCGTCTGCTAAATGTGAAATGTGAAATGTAAAAACTGTATTCTGCTGCCAGGCCAGTAGATGGCGATGTCACTTCGTAAAGAAAAAGTACACGCCTATAGACTGAACATGTAATACTCACATGCATGATGTCAGCGTTTTCACAAATTCATGTTTTTGTAGTTTACTCAGAGACGATAACGGCGTCATATTCGAAAACATTTTCCAAAGTTTGCGTTTTTAGGCCCCCGAAACGCTGTTATTGTGTAAATGAATGTCTAAACCGTGTAAACATGTTTCCGGTTTAGTTGAAAAGCCCCTTTTTTTAGTCTGTTACTCACACAAAGCTGCTGTTTAACTTCGAAAGACATGGAATATAGTGCACAAGTTTCCCAGCAAACAAAAATATGTTGTAAGAACGTTTTGCTAACGTTCCCATTAAGTCGTGAACGTTACTCGAACGAGATTACGCGAACATTAAGGAATCATTCCATTTTATCATTTTGCAGACATTTTGGGAACGTTACTTTTGAATGTTTTCTAAACATTCTGAAACTATTAAGCAAACATTTAGACAAATGTCCAATTAAAACGTTTTGGGAAAAACCATTGAAATAATGTGATTGCGCTAACTTTTTGAGAACGTTCGTAAGGACCAGATAACGTTCTATTAATATTGCTAGAAAGAGTTTTTGTTCATAAATTTGAGAGAACCTTTCCAAAACGTTAGCCAAAGTCCTGAGACTGTTAGCTGTGTTTTACAGTGCTTTTTGTCATTTTTCGCCAAGTTACGCCAACGACCGACTTTCTTCAAAATATCTCCTTTTGTCACAGAAGAAAGCAAGCATTCAGATTCGAAGTGAAATGAGGATGAGTAAATGATTTTTGGCTCAACTATCCTTTTAACCAAGACTGTTTTGTCAGTTAGGTGCAAAGTTTAGCATGGACAGATCTCTAAAACTATTGGCCGCAGAGAAAGAGACACTAAACCAAACGTCATGGCTGGCTTTTTCCCCCTGTAGCGGCCGAGCCTGACTTGTCTGGGCTAGTTGTTTCAAACATTACCTCAGACACAGTGTCGCTCTCCTGGCGGACGGGAGAGAAGGCGTTTGATAATTTTATAGTCGAGGTGAGAGAGTCTGCTTTGCCCACGCAGGCGACGGGGCGCACCTTGCCCGCAGGTGCCCGCTCCACGGTGCTGACCGGCCTCAGAGGAGACACGCGATATCAGATCAAGCTGTATGCCACCTTTGGTGGCTCCAACACAGCTGCCCTGACCACTGTAGTGACCACAGGTACAGCAACGCATGCTTTTGAGTTCTCAGAATACATGCTTTAAACATTTATAATGAGTTATGAAGAATTGGTTTGCTATGGAAGCCCATTTCCGCCACTGAATAAAACAATCAAAGGTAATTGCACATTTTTATCTCACAATTTCTTACAATTCTGAGTTTATATCTTGCAATTGACTTTTTTCCTCAGAATTGCAAGATTATATATCTTATATCAAGGATCCGGGACGTGTGAGAGAGTCGCCCGTAAATGGCGTCATATCCACGTTACCCTCGATTTCCGGTTTTATTTTGCGGAATCCATGGAAACACCAAAGATGCTTTAATATATATTACATGCTTTATTAGACAATCTGTTTTGATACGTTTATAGACCGAAAACTATTCATTGTTATAGAGCTAGCTCAACGCATTTAGTCTGTTTAAATCTAATTTTCTTGATTTTTTTTTGCGAGTACCGTGACTTAGAGAAAAACATTATTTTGTCAAGTAAAGTTAGCTATCATTGCATATTTAGATGCAGATTTATTTTTTAGTCATTTTTAGTTTTCTCCATCATACACTACATTTTAAAATTAGTTGCATGCCATTTATCAACACAAGCCATCCAGCATTTAATATGATATTGTAATATGGATCTCTCTCACTGCAGTGTGAACGAGTGTCTCACAGCCGCCGCGAGCGAACGCTCAGAGTAACGTTATAACATCATCTTCAACACACTCAAATGTGTCTAATATGATGAACAGAGCTGCGTTTCCTCATACTCATGACCGGAAAAGCGGAAGCGGCGCCGGCGACTGTGTCATAATAAAAGTCCCGCTGCTCTCGAGGCGTGTGTCGTTCGTCTCTCATTATCAGTCTCTCCAGCGTCTCGTTCAGCTCCTCAACACTCGCTCCTGCTCTGCTTCACACTACAGTAACGTTAATAATCGCATCCATGAACATGATTTCTGCCCGAGTCTCATCCTGATTCTTTTCCACCGGCTGTGAGGTGAAGACCACACGTCCCAAGATTCCACGCTCAAACTCGGCGTCATCAAGCTACGGATTTGTTTTGAATAGGCGACCTCTAGTGGACGAAAAACTACATAGTGAACCTTTAAGAGCTAACGATGCATTCAAGTCATGTTGGAAAGATCGTATTTATACAAGTTGAACCCACATGAACACCACCACAAAGTCGTAATTACAAGTGGGAAGCTGTCTTTTATGCCATGAATTGTGGACATTTCAGTGAGAAATGATGGCGGACACTATAGTTGCAGTGTCTGTATCCATGGTAAAAAAAACAAAAGAAAAATCATTTAGAATAAAACTAGCTACATTGCATGTACAAAATAACATAGAATTGCACATTCATTATAGAATATATAACGATTCAATTTACAGCACCTTCATAAATGGAATAAAAACACACCTGATGCTCATTATTTATTCCTCATTTTGCAGAAGTTTGGTTTTTTTGTAGGAAAGGTACTACAATCTTACTCCAACTTGAATGCACAATAATATCCATCGGGAATTGCCACCAAGCTCATCTGCATTCCACTGCGTCATCGGGGAGGGATTTTGAGATGTAAACCCAGAATTATGAGAAAAGTCTAAACTGCGAGGTGGTAACTGAAAATTGCAAGATATGAACTTAAAATATAGTCAAAATTGTTATAAACGCTCAATTCTGAGAAAGATAGTCAGAATTGCGAGATATACGCTCACTATTTTGAGAAATATCCTCACAATTTGCTCAGAATTGAGAGAAATAATTGTTCGTTCAAAAAGTCACAATTACCTTTATTTGTGTGTTTAATTTATTCTTTGGTGGAAATTAGCTACCATCGTACGGCATAACGTACATGATTTAAAGTAGTATTCCTGGTTGTTTGCAAGGTAATGTCTATGGCATGTTGTTGATTCGCAGTACTAGAGTAAATAGGACTGGAAAGATTTATGTTTGCACAAGTTATGTCCAATTCGTCCACTCACTCCATAGTCTTTTGAAATGAGGCATACATCCATATTGCATGTTAGTCTGGCCAAAATGCCTAGTTTACACACTACTAAGCATTTAAAATGAAACACTTGAGTTGCTATCAGTGATTTGATGCCATTGGTCTGGCAAACCTAATAATTAGTTTGTCCTCAAAGTGGAAAATTAACTAGTCCTACTTTAAAGGATGATTTAGACAACTTTGCATCCCAAAAAAGCTTTTCTGTTTCAAATCGTAATTATTATCTGCAGCAGTTGACTACAGACCACTATGGAAGCCCGTTCCCGCCACTGTTGAGAAAAAAAAAATTCCATAAGTCATAATAATGAGAAACTTTCTGATAATAATGACTTAGTATCTCATAATAATGACTTAACATCTCATAATAACGACTTAGCATCTTTAACTTAATAAAAAAAAAAAATTTTTTAGAAACTTTTCTCATAATAATGACTTAACATCTCATAATAATGACTTAACATCTCATAATAATGACTTAGTATCTCATAATAATGACTTAACGTCTCATAATAATGACTAAGTATCTCATAATAATGACTTAACATCTCATAATAATTAATTAACATCTCATAATAATGACATAGCATCTTTAACTTAATCAAAAAAATATATATATTTTTTAGAAACTTTTCTCATAATAATGACTTAACATCTCAGAATAATGACAGTATCTCATAATAATGACTTAGCATCTCATAATAATGACTTAACATCTCATAATAATGACTTAGTATCTCATAATGACTTAGTATCTCATAATAATGACTTAACATCTCATAATAATGACAATATCTCATAATAATGACTTAACATCTCATAATAATGACTTAACATCTCATAATAATGACTTAGTATTTCATAATAATGACTTAACATCTCATAATAATGACAGTATCTCATAATAATGACTTAACATCTCATAATAATGACTTAACATCTCATAATAATGACTTAGTATCTCATAATCACTTAGTATCTCATAATAATGACTTAACATCTCATAATAATGACTTAACATCTCATAATAATGACTTAACATCTCATAATAATGACTTAGTATCTCATACTAATGACTTAACATCTCATAATAATGACTTAACATCTCATAATAATGACTTAGTATCTCATAATAATGACGTAGCATCTTTAACTTAATCAAAAAAATATTTTTTGTGATTTTTTTAGAAACTCATAATAATGACTTAACATCTCATAATAATGACTTAACATCTCATAATAATGACTTAGCATCTCATAATAATGACTTAGCATCTCATAATAATGACTTAACATCTCATAATAATGACTTAGCATCTCATAATAATGACTTAACATCTCATAACAATGACTTAGTATCTCATAATAATGACTTTGTATCTCATAAGTCATTAATATTAGATACTAAGTCATTATTATGAGAAAAGTTTCTCATTATTATGAGATACTAAGTCATTATTATGAGAATGTTTCTCATTATTATGACTTACGGAATTTTTTTTTCCTCAACAGTGGCGGGAACGGGCTTCCATAGACCACAGATGCTTTTCATAGACATAAAAGCAAATAACCCAGAATATTCCTACTGTATTAAACCTCCAGTTTTTGCTTGTTTCAGCTACTATTACTCTTTGTAACAGTACACAATACTTTCTTTCATTCAGAGCCTAAGCCTAAATTGGGCCCCATTGTGGTGTCTGAAACACTGCCGAGTAGCTTGACGCTGTCCTGGAGCACATTGTCAGGTCACTTTGATGGCTTTGCTGCTCGTATCACTGACCGCGAGCAGCTGTATGATGTTGTAGAGCTCAGGCTATCAGGTGCAGAGAGGAACGTTACCGTTATGGGTCTTACGGACTCTACGGTGTATGACATAGTGTTTTATGGCCTGTCTCATGGCCGTCAAACTCCATCAGTTTCCTTCAATACCAGTACAGGTACTGTGCAAGTTTTTCCTGCTTCTATCACAACAATCCAGGACTTAACAGACAGAACTAACAAATATGCATCCTGTTAGACGTATTTGCGAGCAAATTTCTGAAACTGACAACATTTTATTTATTTATTTTTTGGCACAATTGCATGCAATATTTTTGCATAGTTATTGAAATGACTCCAGAGGCCTTTTTACACCAAGTGTGAAGTTAAAATGAAAAATATATATGTATATTAATGTGCACACACACACACACACTCAAACTTTTTAGATTAGATTGATTCATTCCAGTTTTTGTCATTGCTTATGCATGCAGTTGTATTGCACCCATTGAATACTCAGTTATTTTACAATGGAGAAACCAGAAAGCTCATACAATAATGACTTTATATTGACAAATTAAGTAACATTTGACAAATAACAAGCTATTTTGACCTTGCAATCACTGCAGAATCAATTATACATCCTCACCCTGTATTGTCCCCTCCTATAACACTGCAACTACGGGACCCAAATGAATCCTGTACCACGTAACCCAGTGTCATTACCTAAAGTGGGAAACCTCACCGTTTCGGATATTACCCCATACGGATTTCGGGTGTCCTGGGAAGCAGATTCCTCTGAGAGCTTCAGCCATTTTCAGGTAAAGGTGTCGGACTCTGGCCAGCTGCTGGAGCCACAAGAGTTCGTAGTGCCGGGAAACCAGACCTTACTGGATGTTTTGGGCCTGATTACTGGCATTGGCTATGAGGTCAGTGTGACCGGGGTGTCAGGGAATGGGTTACAGTCTCGTCCAATCACCACAGTGGCTGTTACAGGTACCGCTTTCTGCTTTTCAACTGCACGTCACTCCTTCACTTCAGAGCTTTCACTGCCCAAGCTTAGTCATTTTTACTTTGTCGCATAGCAAAATGCTTTTAATATTTAACTGAAAATATTTTAATGCTATTGCAGTTTTTTCAGAGGATGTATGCACAGGGCATGTTCAACATTGGTTTGTCTCTGATGTGTTGAAATGTTGTAGACACACAAACCATCACAAAAACCTGAGTTGCGACGCACTATACACTATGTACTTATGCACTATGTGCGCATCCATGTAGTGTATGAATGTTATAAGGTTATTTTGTCATTCCCTCCCCCTTCGCTATATAATTTAAGCTGTGACAGTTGAGTGCGTAAAGTTTCCAACATAGTTTTTCCTTTAATTTACTGCATCATCCGGGTATTTAACATGCACTTTTTCTTTTTGGAATTTTCTGTGTGAATGCACTACTCGCACTATTCATACTTAAAAACATCATAGAATAGTATGTGAATTGTGACACTCTATATGCTCAAGATTATTTTCTCCTGCTGCGGCTTCTGATTGGTCAGTCATTTTAAAATCAGCACGATTTGCTGCAATTTAAATTTTTCAAATGCTAGTAAGAGCAGTCTTGTTAGAGCGCCCGCCTCCCATGCCAGAGACCTGGGTTCGAGACCCACACAGAGCGGGGCAAGTAAGACCTGAGGAGTAACATTGGTGTTGTGACCCGGATGGGATTGAATGTAATGGAGGCCAGTTAGTAAGAGTCTGTGAGCAGGGCAAGTAGGACGTGAGAGGTTACACAACTACAGGTCAAATAACTCTCTAGTATTAGTAGTCTGCTTAATATCTGCTAACACTTTATTTTGATGCTGCCCAACACACATTCTACTGACTATTTGCAACTACATGTCATGTTATTCTACTAATCCTAACCTAACAGTCTATGAATATTTTAATGAGAGTTAGTTGATGTAGTTGTATAGTTACTTATAGTTCGTAGAATGTCTAAAGTGGATCATCGAAATAAAGTTTAACCATGTTACAGTGGCGAAGCTACTTAAGGGCCAGGCTGGCACGAGCCACTCATATTGACAAGTGGTCCACCAAAATGAGACACAAAATAATTATTTTGTGGAAAAGGAGAAAAAAAAACATGCATACATGACAATAATAATTGCTCAAATACATGAATGTAGTGGATGTCACTCCTGAAACTTTGCAGCATCTTTACGTGGCTGCTCATCAAGCAAAACAAAAGATTTATTTCCATTCTGAACTGATTTTTTGTCTACAAGGTGCTCACTCATCATTAAACAGTTGTCACTCTTAGTTCATTTGCATGAACAAATCTCACAAAGTTCCGTTATAATCAAAGAATCTATCTACACTGCTTAATGAATCTCTTATTTACATAATGTCTACACTTTGCGAGTGTGCAGAACTCAGCACTAGACAAAAAATCCGACTTTGAGCGGACTCTTACTTAAACGCCTCTGATTGGCCATTGCTCATACAGATGTAAATTAAAAAAAAATAATGCAGATGGAATGCGAGAACATGTCCTGTGTTTACATGTCCTCTTAGACATCACAGTCCAGATTCTAGAAGATGACATGATGTTTGATCTAAGCTTTGGTTGGGAAACTCCTACACAACTCAACTACCTCCTCAACTCTATCCCTTGTTTTTTTGCCAGGTCTCCTCCATCGGTAAAATCGGTTGCTTTGTTTCTAGTGTACAATACATTGTTCACTTGTCCCACTTGTTTGATGCCATATTTAAACTGTGTTTTCTACTTAAATGGCTTGCAAAAACTATATGCATCACTATATTTCATCAAGGTTTTTCAGCAGTATGATGCAGCTCAGAAGGAAACACAGTCTTGCAAAATAGGGTTGCAAAGGGGCAGAAAATTCAGATATATTTCCAGAAACTTTCCATGGGCAATTTTGGAAACATTCCAATTTGGAAACTTAACTGGAATTTATGGGAATTAAAGGGAATTAATTGGAAATTTGGGGTAATCTATCCAAACTGTCATATGCAACATTTTGTTTGGTCATAAGAAGTCGTGCATAATTTGCAATGCCGTACTTATGGTGTCAAAAGTCATAAAGGGACGCATGTACATCGTTGTTATGTGTCCAGGGTGTAACTAACACGAGAAGTAGTCATACTACTTGATGCATGTCCAATGGTTGGAGACCGGCAGGTAGTTGGAAATGAACTCAAACTCTTTTCCTTGTAAAAACAAGAAAAAGACACATTTCCCCTTGTCAATCAGAGGCAGAACCAGAGATTGAGCACCTTTTCGTGTCGGACATCACCCCTGAGGGTTTCCGGTTGGCCTGGACCGCAGAAGACGACGTTTTTGATCGATTTGTGCTCAAAGTTAGAGATTCAAGAAAGCTCTCCCACCCTCGAGAGTTCGTTGTGCCGGGCGATGAAAGAACCAAAGTGTTAACAAAGCTTTTGGGGGGAACTGAGTATGAAATTGAGCTTTATGGTGTCACGTTGGAACATCGCTCCCAACCCGTTACTGCTGTTGCGAGAACAGGTATTGTGTTCATTGTAATGGGATTTCCTGTCAAATGGCCTGCATCATTTCTGGATTTGAGAGGGCTTTCTTGGCTGCGATGTGGTGGAAATATGATTTTAACAACTAAATAACACTCTTCATCCCTAACAGGTACTGATGTGTTAATCTTTGGTGCACAGTGATTTGAAATGTATCTATCATGATATGTTTCAATCCAGGGTTAAAGTCAACTCCAGATACTGATGAAACATTACTGACAGAAACAGTCCTATCTCATGGTCCTCTGATAGTTTATTTCAGTTATTTAAAAAGATTACATTTTGCTGTTATCAATGAGTGTCTTTTCTGCACAAGAATCAACACATACTGCCAAAAAAAGATTCATTTTAATCTTTTTTCCATTTAAAAAAAACTTTACAGTACACTCAAATAAAAAGTTTTATGTAATTTAATTACATAGCAATTTTCCATCCTTTTGGATTACATAGTTTTAACATACATAAACTAATAAACTTAATGTGATTCATATTTGTCAGTCATAGTGGTCATGTGTGTGCGCACTACTGAGTTAAAGTACCATTGAAGCAGTGTCAGAGTTAATGAGATCATTAAGTGATGATTGAACATTAATGATGAACACCTGCTGTTAACAAGCAGAATCACTGAAGGACAGAGAAACACAAGAACTACAACTGACTAAAAAATGTCTTTACTGACCATAAAAGACATTTAATCTCTCACTATTCATATACTCAACTATTACATAAATCTTACGTATTTCATTTACGTATGACTGACAAATATGAATCATATTAAGTTTATTAGTTTGTTTATGTTAAAACTATGTAATCCAAATGGATGGAAAATTGCTATGAAATTAAATTACATAAAACTTATGTTTAGACAGAAATATTTTTTTGAGTGTAAGGTTTCATTTGGTAACATTAGTTTAGTATGTTAGTTAACATGAACTAGCAGTGAAAAATCATGTTAATTACTGTTAATATTCAACATTTGAGAGTATGAAAGATTCGCAAGTCATTTCTTGCGTTTATGCATTTAGCAGATGCTTTTGTCCAAAGCAATTTACAAAACAGACAAAAGGACCAAATTAAACAGATTATTCAATAAGAAAAAAATATTGGTTGGGCCTTGAAAAGTGGGCGTTTTAGACGCTGAGAAAAGACATTTTGACAAATGTTCATGAAGAAAGATCTCATGTTGACTTTAACCTTGCATGCTTCCGTTTCTCTCACGAAGGAACGTTGTGTGTGTTCATGCATCCAGAGGAAAGTCTCCTAAAGTGTTCATTTCACTACTAAACCATCAAATGTTGGGAAAAGTGATGTTAATTCGTCCGCATGCCCTGAGAACTAATGATTCTGTGTTGGTTCATGTAAACGGTCTGATCGAAATAACATGCCTTCTTTTTGTCATTGTCTCGCTCCAGGTTAAATTTATGGAATGCAGTTGAATGATTTTGGCATGATTGATCATGTTACAAATGGGAGCATTTGTGGATGTTTCTTGGAATGGAAACTTGCACTATTATGACTAATGAATCTTTATTTTAGGCCTTTTTCATTGCACCAGGGAAAGGCCCGCTTCTCCTGCAGTTCAGTGTTTGATCTTGGTCTTTCTTTGTCCATTTTCAAGTGGCTGTATTAATTGGCTTCTTATCTTAATGGCCATGAGGACCCTGGGTGGAGCATTTTCCCAATTTTCAACGTTTTCTTTTTGACATTGATAAATATATATATATATCTGCATTGCTGTCTGGCAGGCCTTGGAGCTCTACGCGACCTTCATTTCTCTGACGTCACGGATACATCAACTGTGGTTTACTGGACTGTACCACGTGCCCAACCAGACTCCTACAGAATCACTTTCTTCCCAGTTCAAGGAGGCGAGTGCTGGTCCTCTTAAAACCCTGAAGAATGCTTGAACACATTACTATAGATATATGCAATATATAGATCTAGTGCTGAAAATGAAAACAACTCTGCAACTACACGTCAACTAACTCTCATTAGAGTATAGACTGTTAGATTAGGGTTCAGGTTAGTAGAATAAGTTGATATGTAGTTGCCAAGTTGCATGCAGTCAGTAGAATATCTGTTGAGCATCACAAAGTGTTCGCAGATATAAGACCGTTTTCTAATACTCTAATCAGAGTTGACATGTAGTGTCAAAGTTACTTATAGTTTGTTGAATGTCTAATGTGGACCATCGAAATAAAGTGTTAACAAGAGAATGAGTTTCTTCTCCTGCACCGAGTCAGAAATCTATGGGAGCTTGTTTCCGCCGCTGATTAAAAAAAATAAAAAGGTAATTGTGACTTATCTCACAATTCTGACTTTTTCTCGTAATTGTGTGATATAAACTCGCAATTACGAGTTATAAAGTCTGAATTCTGTGATAGTTGCATTTGCAAGTTTTAAAGTCAGAGTTGAAATTGCGAGATATAAAGTCGGAATTGCGAATTATAAAATCAGAATTTCGAGTTAAAAAGTCAGAATTGAGTGATGTAAAGTTGGAAATGCGAGTTATAAAGTCAGAATTGTGAGATATAAAGTCAGAATTTTGAGTTATAAAGTCAGAATTTCAAGATATAAAGTCAGAATTGCAAGTTATAAAGTCGGAATTGCGAATTATAAAATCAGAATATCGAGTTAAAAAGTCAGAATTGAGTGATGTAAAGTTGGAAATGCGAGTTATAAAGTCAGAATTGCGAGATATAAAGTCAGAATTTTGAGTTATAAAGTCAGAATTTTGAGTTATAAAGTCAGAATTTCAAGATATAAAGTCAGAATTGCAAGTTATAAAGTCAGAATTGTGAGATATAAAGTCAGAATTGCAAGTTATAAAGTCAGAATTGTGAGATATAAAGTCAGAATTGCAAGTTATAAAGTCAGAATTGTGAGATATAAAGTCAGAATTGCAAGTTATAAAGTCAGAATTGAGTGATATAAAGTCGGAATTTCAAGTTATAAAGTCAGAATTTCGAGATAAAGTTCATATCTCGCAATTCTGACTTCATAACGTACAATTGAGACTTTATATCACACAATTGCAACTTATAAAGTCAGAATTGAGTGAAATAAAGTCGGAGTTGTGAGGAAAAAAGTTGGAATTGCGAGTTATAAAGTCAGAATTTCGAGTTATAAAGTCAGAATTGAGTGATATAAATTCGGAGTTGTGAGGAAAAAAGTCGGAATTGCGAGTTATAAAGTCGGAATTGCGAGTTATAAAGTCAGAATTTCGAGTTATAAAGTCAGTTTCTGATTTCTGAAGCGATTAAAGTGATCCCCTTTGCAAAAACCTTTATCTTTAATATATTAACAAAATTAACTAACGTTTTAAACCTAGCTTTATCCAATGATCAGATTTCTGTTCTCGGAATACATGCAAATTTATGCATATATAAACATAACATTTCAGAAAACTTATAATACAGAGCAATCGTCTTAATATACTGTATGTGGAACGTATGGTGAGATCTATTTTTTGTATGCCTTAAATGACATTGAGCAGATTTTTAGCACAGATCCAAACACTAATTTTGATGAAATTCATACAATACTACTTCGCTTCTGTGTATTTCCAGGTACTCCCATGATCATGACGGTGGACGGGTCTCAATCTCAGGTTTTGCTCACAAATCTGGTTCCTGGAGAGATGTATCAGGTGTCAGTTATTGCAGTGAAAGGTCTGGAGGAGAGCGAACCAGTGTCAGACACTTTTACAACAGGTCGGTTGAGTCACAAAAATATACCTTAACATTTTTTTTTATATTGTTTTTAATTTTATTTTATATATAATATTTTTTTTTTATTTTAACAAAAACAACAACAAATTTAATTTCACCTGTTAAGAAGATAATAGAGTCAAGTCAGTCCCATAACTAATAATACCATATGGATATTATATAATATTTATTTTATTTATAACAAATCTTTATTTTTATTTTTTTGTGAATTTATTTTTGTACCTCCAGCCCTGGATACGCCACGCAGCCTGACTGCTGTCAATGTCACTGACACGAAGGCGCTGTTGCTGTGGCAACCTGCAGCTGCGACTGTGGATGGATATGTCATCACATACAGCGCAGACACTGGTGGGAACCTCTTGTGCTCTCTGTTGCTCTATTTTGGGCTTTCTTTACTCATGTAAGCATTGTCTCTAGTGTTACTCGCCCTGAGCAGAGCAAAAATAGTTTTAGATATCTCAGTACACCTCATCGTCACTGAAAAAAAAAGAAAACCCCACAGCTGTTTTTCATTTTACTGTATTATCTTTTTTTTCTCATATGTTTTAAGCTCTGTCTCTTTAAGTTTATGGATCATTATCTTCTGATTCTTTTTTCCTCCAAAGTGCCACCGATATCGGAGCAGGTTTCTGGCAACATCGTAGAGTTTGAGATGAGTTCACTGGCTCCTGCAACTGAATACACAGTCAATGTGTATGCCATAAGAAACGGACAGAAAAGTGTTCCAGCAACCACAGACTTCACAACAGGTGAGCTGCAGTCACCATTCAACCATTATTGGTGCTCCAGCGCCCTCTATAGGCCACGTCAGATACAGTTTCACAGCATTATTGAAGAGTTGAAATGGGTTTTCTGTTACGCATGTGCTGTGTTTTTTATGCAAAGCACATCTTTGATATATTAACATCAATGTTAATATTTAAGATTAAATAAATAAATACAGTTTTATGTTTTTGTTTTATTTTTTTAAGATTCATTTTTCATGTGTTCCGAGTGAAAAAATATATTTAATGCATCACAAAAAATATATTTACAAAATAAAAAATAATAATAATAAAAATATTATTATTAAAAGCAACTTTAACACAACTTTTAATGTTTTTTTTATTTTGTTATTTTTAGGAAATATCCTATTAATTTCTCATATGTGTACTGATTGGGAATGATTTAACATATCACAAAAAAAGATATTTATGAAGTAATAATAATAGTAAAAGCAGCTTTAACAAGAATTTTAATGTTTTGTTTTATTTTTTTAGAAAATGTCCTTTTAATTTCTCACGTGTCCTGAACGAGAATGAAAACTAAATTATAATAAAATAATAATTATAATAAAGTTAAATGCAGCTTTAACAAAGGTTTTATTTTTTAATGTAATGTTGTATTAATTTCTCATAAATATCCTGATTGAAAATGTACAAAATAAAATAATTATAATAATAATTTTAAAAATGTTAATAATAAAATAAAAAAATACATATTGTATGTTTTTCCTTGCATTTCATAATTAATACAAAAAAAATAGTTCCAGATACCTGGATAATATTATGAAAAACTCATTTCAACACTTTTTTTTCTGTGTTGTCAAAACAACAAGTCTGTAAATAAAAATGTATTCTCCCATAATGCGTCAGAGATAGAACTTGAGAGTTTTAGGATTTGTCTTCACTAAAAATGCTGTCATTTTATTTCTCTGTCATCATATTGGCTTGAATGTAATCTGATTGTGATGTAGATGTGGATGCTCCGCGTGATCTGGTTGCCAGTAATATTCAGACAGAAAGCGCCGTTCTCACCTGGAAGCCGCCCCGGGCAGCCGTCACCGGCTACATACTGACCTTTGAAGCTTCTGACGGGGATGTCACGGTCAGGCATTTCTCACATACTAGCAACTTTCAAATGCCATATCCACCTTATTTTGCAACACAGAGTTTATGATTATGATAATACATTGAAATAATATACCAGTTTGCAATATAAAGCAGCATAACGGACTGATTTGTACAGCGAATTAATGAATTTTACTCATCCTCATATTGTTTATGAACTCTAAAGAAGTAAATAATGACAGACTCTTCTTTTTTAAGGTTGAATTATGTATTTAAAATACTATATATATATATATATATATATATATATATATATATATATATATATATATAGTATTTTAAATACATAATTTATATATACATAAAATATATATATATTTATATATGTATGTATATATACATATATATATATATATATATATATATATATATATATATAATATATTACTTAATTGTGTAAGTCAATCAAATATAACCAATACAACCTGCATGCATTAGTAATTTAAATGGTGTTGGACAAAAGTTTAAAAATCTGGAGAATGTTGTTTATTGTGCAAATTATAGAATTATATTTCTGGATACGATTAGACATCAGTACTAATAAATAATAATTTTTCTTATACTCAAAGCGCTTCAACACATGACAAAAACAAGCGAAATAATACATCATATAATACATAGAAGTGATCATTCTTAAATATTAAAAGGTTTTGCTAAAAAGATGTTTTTAACTGATATTCAGAGCATAACTGATGTGTGTTAACACAGGAATTGAACCTAGACCCATCTGTCACCTCATACGGTCTGTCGGATCTGAGAAGCACCACAGAATACACAGTCAGACTGCAGGCCGTCTCTCAGGACAAGAGGAGCAGGAGCATCAGCACCGTCTTCACCACTGGTCAGTCACTTTACTACACTCACGCGGTTTCTTATGGAGCACAAATAATATTAACTGTATTACAAGTGCTCAAACTTAGGGAGTTTTCACACCTGCCTCGTTGGGAGTGTTTGTTTCAGAACCTGGCATGTTTTCTCCTTTCGTTCAAGTTACGTCGGTCAGAGGTCGAGAGACGAGACGCGAAATTGTGCTCACGAGAACGAGACGAGATTTTTGCGCAGTATTTTTAATAAATCCTGAATGACAAAATTCATGACTGGAAAAAATAATGCAGGTGCATTTTGAAATGTTTTAATTAATCTTGTAATGAACGTCATTTCAGTTCTAGTTTCTGAGTATGCATTGATAGACAACAATATACAAGCGCAGTAAAAGGTTTTTCCACAAAACTCAAGCAGCTTCTCTCCTGTATGATTTCACACGAGTCTCTTCAGAACTTACTGTACATGAATTATGAGCTTCCAGAACTTCTGATTGAGGCTGACCTCCTTTGTGCAAATTGAACATAGAAATAAAAACAGTATAAATAACAAAAATAAAAAAATTTTTATTAAGTGCAACCATAATCAAAGTGCTTTCAATATTCAAAACGCAAACAGAAACCAAAACGGAGACCAGAGTAAGAGTTGGTTACAACTACACTGCCCAGCCTGAGATAGGTTTGATATTGGGAGACAGGATATTGTATGTAGCCTAATTTGTGTGAATCAGGGAGCTCGCGTTTTACTTTCGCTTTCGAATTTGCGATCGCACGTACTCTGTGTATATGGAGCGGCGGTGCTGAGCATGTATTCTACAAGATAAGACATTTATCAGATGCTCAGGCTCTGTTGCACAACGAATCCTCCGCCATGGTCTTGTCAGTCATCCCGCCTTACTCTCGCCACATGATTCTGTTGCACGTTTGCGACTCTGCAGCTCATATTTTAAATATTAAACTGTTTCAAATCAAAAGTAACCTGCTCTGTCTTGTCTGTCGACGTGTTGTCAGTGTCCTCTTTGCTCCAGGATGTATTTTTCACTGCGTGAGAACATGATGTGTGGCGTGAGAGCGCATGTCTTGTCGGACATAGCAACAGTAACTAAAGGGGGCGGGTCTTTGCGAACGGTCAATTGCAATATCTGTTTCATGCCAACTTTAACCCTTAGTATGAGCAATGGTAATTGTGATACTTACCTTAGCAAGCACAAAAAGATTATTTAATGGTTTATTGTGCAGTCAGGTGACATTTTCTTTTGCATAAAGTTCTTTAAAAATAAATCCACGTTTTCCTTGTAGCTTGTATCAAACAGTCTTGACTGTGAGGAAAAATTCCCTCCCTGTCTACAAACCTTTATAAAGGATGTCAGTGATTTTGTATTGTGCTGTTTTAAAGGGTTTTACACACAGCGTTCCGCAGTTCTTGTGATCTATGTTCATTACCACTGTCTGATTCTTGAATCAAACCTTGTTTTTTGTGTGCAGTTGGCATGCTCTACAGCAACGCCAAGGACTGCTCAGAAGCTCTGCTGAACGGAGAGACATCATCCGGTCCGTACACCATTTACATAAGCGGAGATGAGAAACAGCCGGTCCAGGTCTACTGCGACATGACCACCGACGGTGGAGGCTGGATGGTGAGTAGAGATGAGCTCTGCGTATATTACAACTTAGCCTAGTTTTGACATAAAGGGGCACTAAGTTACAACTTACGTACAACAAATTTAACTTTGTGTAAAGCTATGTATAAACTAAACATTTAGCCTCAGACCAGGAGTAACATTGGAATAATGCTGCAAATTGATCGATTGAATCAATAAGCTCTTGTTTGACTTGACAATATTCAGTCAAGTAAAGTCACCTTTACTAATATAGCGCTTTTTACAAAGCAAATTGTGGCAAAGCAGCTTTACATTAATAATTGGCAAATAATTTTGGCTGCACAGCAGCTCCCAAAGAAAATGGTGTCATTGTCCAGCTTATTCTATATATTATTGATTCATTCCATTGCAAAGATCAATAGTTATTAGTCTAGTTAATTTACGCACTGGAGAAAACAGTGACGTAATCGTCCGGCTCAGCTCAGTTCACATACAACGGCGCCAATGCAGGCATATCAAAAACACTGCTGAATATCAAGCAAGTGTCCCCAACTTAAGCGAGCCAAAGGCAACAGCGGCAAGGAACCAAAACTCCAACAAAATGGAGAAAAATACCTTAGGAGAAACCAGGCTTAGTCAGGGGCCAGTTCTCTAGACATACACTATACTGCCAAAAGTATCGGGACACCCCTCCAAATCATTGAATTCAGGTTTTCCAAACAGTTCCATGGCCACAGGTGTATAAAATCAAGCACCGAGGCATGCAGACTGTGTAATGATGAGCGAGTCAGCGAATGAGATCCAAGTGCAGCTTTAATTCCAAAACGTAGTCGTACAGGCAATGGTCAACTCAATAGAAAACAGGATCAACAGGGGAGATAAACAACAAGACGATGATGCAGGCAGGAATCGAAAACAGGCGAAACAAGGCAAGGGTAACGCTCAGAAATGTTACAGTTTGAACAAGACTTTGCAAATAACCAGGGAAACAGAACATACTTAAATAGGAAGCTAGACTGGCTACAGCTGGGCAGTAATTAACATAAAGGGCTTATGGGAAGTGTAGTGTGGTGTATGGAGTCCATGATAGAGTTCTGAAATGGGAGGGCGACATCTGGAGGACAACAGAACAGGATTCATAACAGAATGCTTCTACAAACGTTTGTGAAAGAATACTGTGATAGGTTCCTACCTGTGCAATAAGTCCATTCCTGAAATTTCCTCACTAGTAAATATTCCACAGTCAACTGCTAGTGGTACTATAACAAAGTGTAAGCCATTGGGAACAACAGCAACTTAGCCACGAAGTGTTAGGCCACGTAAAATCACAGAGCTGGGTCAGTGCGTGCTTAGGCTGAAGTCACCAACTTTATGCAGAGTCAATAGCTACAGACCTCCAAACTCCGTGTGGCCTTCGGATTAGCTCAAGAACAGCACGTAGAGAGCTTCATGGAAGGGGTTTCCATGGCCGAGCAGTTGCATCCAACCCTTACTTCACCAAGTGCAATACAAAGCGTCAGATGCAGTGGAGTAAAGCACACCGCCACTGAGCAGTGGAGACATGTTCTCTGGAGTGACGTACACTCAAATTAGGAGGACAGGGTGTTAAATAGCAATTTTCCATCCATTTGGATTACATAGTTTTAACATAAACAAACTAATAAACTTAATGTGATTCATATTTGTCAGTCATACATAAATGAAATAGGTAAGATTTATGTAATAGTTGAGTATATGAACAGTGAGAGATTAAATGTCTTTTATCTTCAGTTGATTTCATCGAAGGCTGTGACTGAAGTCAGTTGTAGTTCTTGTGTTTCTCTGTCCTTCAGTGATTCTGCTTGTTAACAGCAGGTGTTCATCATTAATGCTCAATCAACACTTAATGATCTCATTAACTCTGACACTGCTTCAATGGTACTTTAACTCAGTAGTGCACACACACATGACCACTAAACAGTGTTCATTAACCTGGGCATTTTTCTGTGAACTATTACATAAATCTTATCTATTTCATTTACATATGACTGACAAATATGAGTCACATTAAGTTTATAAGTTTGTTAATGTTAAAACTATGTAATCCAAATGGATGGAAAATTGCTATGTAATTAAATTACATAAAACTTATGTTTAGACAAATATGTTTTTGAGTGTTATAACGTTTCTCTGTCTGGTAATTTGATGGATGAGTCTGGGTTTGCCAGTTGCCAGGGGAACGGTACATGCCTGGCTGTGTTGTGCCAAGTGTAAAGTTTGGTGGAGGGAGTATTATGGTGTGGGGTTGTTTTTCAGGGGTTGGGCTTGGCACCTTAATTCCAGTGAAAGGAACTCTTAATGCTTCAGTATACCAGGACATTTTCATTTTCCCAACTTTATGGGATCAGTTTGGGGATGCCCCCTTCCTGTTGAAACATGACTGCGCACCAGTGCACAAAGCAAGATCCATAGAGACATGGATGAGCGAGTTTGACTGGCCTGCACAGAGCCCTGACCTCAACCTGATTAGAAATTAGAGCGGAGACTGTGAGCCAGGCCTTCTACATGTACTTACTATAGGGTTAGGATTAGGGTTTGGTTTGGTTTAGGGTTAGTTGCTTGTAATTATGCATAATTTATAGCTGTTACTATACGTGTAACATATGTAACAATGACACTGTAAAATAATGTGTTTCCTATTAACTTCAAATACAGTTTCTGTTATTTACATGTACAAATACACATTATTATTATTATTATTGTTATTAATAATAAAGTAGTATTGTATTTCAATGGAAACATATTTTTACCATTGTTTATAGGCAAATGAAGTTAAGAATTAAGAACTGAAATTCACTCACTTCTGTTCATGTGTAAACAGGGTAAACATTATTTTATTTGACTACGCTTTACTTTGTATATTAGTTACATTCTGCCTTAAGAACAAATGGTGCTACAAAATAAAGTACAGAGTTACTTCCAATAGTTACTAAGCCTCTATCGTGGACTCTACATTCCAATTGACCCTTCGTCTGCAGTTTGATTGAGAGGCGATCTGACCAATCATAATCCCGAATCCGTCATTTTGTCCAACAAAGCAGTCAGGGGAGTTAGTAGATTAACGTTGGTGAACTTGAACTTGATAAATTGTGTGTCCTCACGTCTTTCCGCGCTTGAAACAACATTCCTTCTGATGTTCATTCATGTTTATTTGATGCTATAAATGAACTAGTATGAAGAGATGATCGGTTCACGAGGAGCTACAGCGATCTGTCACCACACATTAAACACACACTAGACGCTATTTATTGATTAAACTTCTTTAAAAAATTACAATATTTTAAATATGAAACTGTTTCATATCAGAAGTAACCTGCTCTGTCTTGTCTGTCGACGTGTTGTCAGTGTCCTCTTTGCTCCAGGATGTATTTTTCACCGCGTGAGAACATGATGTGTGGCGTGAGAGTGGCATGGCTTGTTGGACATAGCAGCAGTAACTAAAGGGTCTTTGCGAAGGGTCAATTTAAGTAAGAACTTAATAAGAGCTGGTGCAAATTCATATTGGTCCTTAAAAGAGCTTAGTTAAGATGAAAGTAGATTAAAAAATGAAAATAATGTTATATTTCATATGTATCATGGGTTCAATTTCCAGGGAATGCATGAACTAATCAATGCATCTACACTAAAATAAATGTTCCAAAAGGGTTTTTTTTCACAGAATAACCATTTCTGGTTGAAAGAATCAAAAACATAATCCGATTTTCCACTATAAAGAACCTTTTGTGCAATGGAAAGATTTTTAATGGAACCACAGATGCCAATAAAGAAGAGTAGTATAAAATGTCACAGTTCACCGGTAAACAAACGGTCTTTTTGTGTGTTTGTAGGCGACTCTTAACGTCTCCCTTTTCCACAGGTGTTCCTGCGGCGTCAGAGTGGCAAGGTTGATTTCTACAGGAACTGGAGGAACTACTCTGCAGGATTCGGTGACACGAACGATGAGTTTTGGCTCGGTGGGACTCGATTTGACAGGCCAATGTCATTATAACATTAAAATCTACTCGGTCCATTTCTGAATCTGCATTCACTGACAAAGATTGTGCATCGTTGCCTTTCAGGACTGTCCAATCTTCACAAAATCACAGCAACTGGTCAGTACGAGATACGCGTGGACCTGCGAGATGGACAAGAGGATGTTTTTGCTGTGTACGATAAATTTTCCATCGGAGACCCTCGTTCTCGCTACAAGATCCAGATTGGTGCATACAGTGGTACCGCAGGTGAATTAGATGAACATTTACACTTATATGTATGAATTTTGTGGACGTTTTTATCCAACGCGACACAGAAAGCATTTTTGCATCCCACTATGCAGTTTTCCATTGATTTTCAATGTAAACAAACACTAGATGGACGTCTTTGACCACCGTGCTAAAGTTAAAATAAATGCAACTTTTAAAATGTATATCTTTAGACTTACTGCACTGCATGTGTTCTGTGTGAAAGGCCCGTTTTTCAGGGTATTACTTGTACATATTTTCATGCAAATATGAAGATCATAATATTTCATCCTAGAATACGTGCACTCTTAAAGTGAGTTCTTTCTTGGGTGATTTCTAATGTTTCATACCCAATGATTGCAAAGGTTTTGCAATATGTTGCTTGTAATGTTGTGTCTCTGTGTCTCTCTTAAGGCGATTCCTTGTCGTATCACCAGAACAGACCCTTCTCCACTTATGACAATGACAATGACATTGCTGTCACCAACTGCGCCCTCTCCTACAAGGGAGCGTTCTGGTATAAAAACTGCCATCGAGTGAATCTGATGGGGAAATACGGAGACAGCAGTCACAGCAAAGTAAGAAACACACCGAGTAATATTCTCCACTCATAGACAAAAGTAAAGAGTGATTTTGGCCAATTACAGTTTATATCAAAATGAATTACTGGCTGTTTTAAATAAAAGTTAAGTGCAGAAATATGATCTGATGTGTTTCACTAAAATAGACAAATATATATATCAGTAACACTTTACTTTAGGGTTCTGTTAGTTAAATGGATAGATCACCCAAAATTAAAAAAATATCCCTTTCATAAAAAATATGACTTTCTGGAAATATAATTAAAGGATTAGTTCACTTCAGAATTAAAATTTCCTGATAATTTACTCACCACCATGTCATCCAAGATGTTTATGTGTTTCCTTTTTTGAGGAAAACGTTCCAGGATTTTTCTCCATATAGTGGACTTCAATGGGGTTCACCGGGTTGAAGGTCCAAATGTCAGTTTCAAAGAGCTCTACATGATCCCAGACGAGGAATAAGAGTCTTATCTCGAGAAACCATTGGTCATTTTCTAAAAACAAATAAAAATTAAATACTTTTTAACCACAAATGCTCGTCTTGCTCTGCGATGCAATCGTCACGTTGGAAAGGTCACGAGTGACGTAGGCGGAAGCACCGATCCAGTGTTTACAAAGCCCTTTACAAAAAAAGGCAAAACATGACGGATGATTTTGAAGTTGGAGGAGAAAACGAGATGGAGTTTTTTGCCCTATCGCGGTACTTCTGCCTACATCACGCGTGACCTTTCCATCATGATTCCGTAATGTGTGGCGCATCACAGAAGATGCAAGATGAGCATTTGTGGTATATCATTTTTATTTTTTTTAGAAAATGACAGATCGTTTCTCTATATAAGACTCTTATTCCTCGTCTGGGATCATGTAGAGCTCTTTGAAGCTGACATTTGGACCTTCAACCCGTTGAACCCCATTGAAGTCCACTATATGGAGAAAAATCCTGGAATGTTTTCATCAAAAACCTTAATATCTTTTCGACTGAAGAAAGAAAGACATAAACATCTTGGAAGACATAGGGGTGAGTAAATTATCACAGTATTGAAACGCAATTAAGTACTTAACACCCGTACATGTGCAACATTGAAATCTTTTGTTATATAATTAAATTAAATTTGACTATTTTAATTCACAGGGCATCAATTGGTTCCACTGGAAAGGCCACGAGCATTCTATTCCATTTGCGGAGATGAAGATCCGGCCAGTAAACTTCAGAAACTTGGAAGGCAGACGGAAAAGATCATAGACTTCAAATGTCCCTCTTTCTCTTTTCTCTAAAAACGCACACGGTCAAATGCGCGACACAACTAAAACTCCATCTAGTGATATGAACTTTGTCTTTCACCTCAACGTTATTGGATGCCACAGAATACTGTTTCGTCAGTCCTTTTTATATGTTATCAAAGCCTGCATGATTAGCGGAGGGTTTTACATAAACTTGACACATAAACTGTGATATTTGAAAGTGACAACTATCTTCCTGTAACAGATCTATGAGAATAAGTCTCCACTATTACAATCATTAATGTAGTTAGATTAGCTTTATTAGCTCAGTTTTCGAAACCAGCGATGTCATTTCCTCAACTGAATCATTACCACTCAGGTCTGACATAGCCAGGATTGTGCAAATAAGTGTGTTCATTTTTTTTTGTTTTCATAACTAAAAAAAAGTAAGCAAATTTCAATGTGATTATTTTCTGACAAGTTTGTATGATAATGCCCATTGATTTATTATTGATCATTTGTTTTAAATTTATTTTTGTTTTTTCCCCCATAGAGTCCTATGTCTATAATCCCTCAATGCAGAAGTGTCGATTAAACTGTATCTTTTCTCCTTGAATGTCTAAAATGGATCTTCAACAAAATAGGAAATAAAAATATAATTTGTAATGGTGGAATTGATATGTTGTCAATTTCCCTATTTTCCTATCCCAAAGGTTCATTACACAAAAAAAGTATAAAAAAATACCGCTGATTTTACCGCTGAGTGTTGTGACACATTCCTCCACTGGGGGCAGATGTGGTTTCGAGTCTCAGTATTGTCAGAAAATGTAGGTGGGGGGAGTGAATGAACAGTTTCCTCTCTCATTACCAACCCTTGAGCGAGGCACACAACCCCCAATCGCTCCCTGGCTGCCGCAGCAAAAATGGCTGTTCGTGGTGTGCATATGCACTTGGATGGTTGAAATGCAGATGCACATATTCGGAGTATGGGACAGCTGCACGTCCCATCACTTTCAAATCCATCATTAAAAGTTTTTTGTGTGAAGTGTGGAAGAGGGCTGGTGATGAAGTGCCACAGGAGGCCTTCTGTTGGCCTGGACCAGATGGGATAGCCTTCGTTGCCCTTGGGCATCGATGAGCCTTGGGCGCCCAACACCCTGTCCTCCTAGTAAAACTGTTGGTAAATATGTGAGATGATCAACGATAAGCACCTGTGTTTTGATGATGTGTTTTGGCACATCATTGTGTGTGTGTGTGTGTGTGTGTGCATATATATATATATATATATATATATATATATATATATGTATAGGGCTTGACATTAACACCCACCAACCCACCAAATGCGGGTGGATTCCAGTAGTGGCGTGTACTAGCTGGTGGAATTTTAATGTACATATAGCCTAAATATAAGTTTTTCAATTGTAGTGTTTGAAAAGGGCATCTGAAATAATAAACAGAGCAATGTTGTCAAAAATATTGAATGTACGACACATATCAATACTGAAATATCTGAAATGCTTCTAATGCTCATTTTCCATTTTTCATTATACCAGCTGCTCTCTCTCTCTCTCTCTCTCTCTCTCTCTCTCTCTCTCTCTCTCTCTCACACACAAACCTGCCTTCCCTCACTCACTTGTTTCATTTGCTCTCGATGAATATTGTTGGTGTTACAGGGCTTGAATTTCGGACATGGGAAAACCACTAGCCACAGTGGCTGGTGATGAAAAAAGGTAATGTCAAGCCCTGTATATATATATATATATATGTATATGTGTGTGTGTGTGTGTGTGTGTATGTACATTTATTTATACATATATATACAGGGCTGGGTAGGTTACTTTTAAAATGTATTTCACAACAGATTACAAAATACATGCTTTAAAAAGTAATTTGTAACGTATTTCGTTACATTACTCAAGTTTAGTAACTTAATCTAAATACTTTAGAATACTTTGGAATACTAATAAGTGTGAAACAAACACAAAAAAGGTCATTTAAAGTTTTTATCTCACAATTCTGACTTTTTCCCTCAGAATTGTGTGATATAAAGTTGCAATTGCGAGTTATAAAGTCAGAATTATGAGATATAAACTCGCAATATTGAGAAAAGTCAGAATTATGACATTTAACTCACATACTAAATTCACAATTGCAAGAAAAAAAGTCAGTATTGCAAGTTTATATCTCCCAATTCTGACTTTATGACTTGCAATTGTGAGTTTAAATCTCGCAATTCTGAGAAAAAGAAGTCAGAATTGTGAAATGCAAACTCACAATTGTGAGGGAAAAAACACAAATTGTGAGAAAAAGTTGCTGTGACGAGTGAATAATAAAATGACTCACAAAACATGAAAACAGTGGAAAACATGAAACTTAACTCCGCTTTTTCAGACTGTCAGAGAATCACCAATTGCTGTTTAAATGACATTAAAACTCAAAGTAATCACTTTGGTAATCTAAAACACTTTTCAGATGTAACTGTAATCTGATTACCACCCATTTAAAATGTAACTGTAATGAAATACACTTACTCAAATTTTGTATTTTAAATACGTTACTAAGTTACTCCCCAACCCTGCATATATATATATATATATATATGAGTAGGTATGTATATATGTGTACATTTGCGACAGTGTAATTGTTGTTTTCTTGATGAGTGTAATGCCAAGTGACTGAGCAGCGCATGAAGTTTGAGACTGTAAAATATCAACAATAGATCAAGGTTTGTGAAATGTAATTTTTTTGTTTTATGACATTTTTTGCATGTTACATAGAAACATACTAGGTTAAAATAAAACAGAAACAGGTACAGGAAAAGCATCTTTCTAAACAATGAAAATATTGTGAGCTGTCAGGATCGTCTTTAAACGAAAGTGTGGCATTAATTATTGTGGCTCAATTTTTGGTATGTGCAACATTTACTAAATCTGGGGGGTTTATCATTTGCAGTGTGATAAAGCTGAAAAATTAGCTGGACATTTCACTTGTCACGAAAGAAAATGAATACAGTATACATTAACTTTTTGTTTCTATAAAATTGCACATTTGGAGTTTGACGTACATTCAATCAGTTTTCATTATCTATTAACTCTAACAGCACTTCACTATGGATATTTGGCACAAATAATGTCACAGAAACACAGTATAACATATCTTTTCAATGTCTGGTACCATTTATTTTGTCCCTTTTAAATAAATGCCCTAAAGTTGAGCTTCCTCAGTATTGCAGTGTGTCTCCTCAGCTTTCAGACGAGCTATATTTCTGTTCGAAGATCGTGTCAAGTGATCGGATTCAAGTTATCACAAGGCATCGCATGTATTTCTGACAATTTACTAAGAAGAAGTTAAAATTAGTTTTAAACCACCATGACCGCACATGTACAGCTATATAAATAATATGCATTAAATATAATAAAATAGATGTAAACTGTATATACATTTCCTGTATAAAGATCCCCTCACTTTGAGAGTTTATGGTTGTTATATATAAAGATACATATCGATTGCTTATATAGTATGAATATATAGATATCTGCTTGTATTTTGAAGAATAGAAGCAGTGTATCGTATAAAATAATCATAGTTTAATATTTATTTCACTTATGTCTAAAGTATGTCTGCAGTGGTGTCGTCACTCACTGGATGAGTAAACTGTTTGCCATTAAATATCATGTGCATTTGCAGATTGAGGCCTCCCATGCACAGAGAAGTTTCAATAGTTGTCATAACTGGTTTAAAATCAGCGGATTCCGGTTCGCTAGTCGTCGTACCCCCAATGCCGAATATATAAAAGACAATTGTGTAGCAAAAGCTTGGTCCTGTGTAAACATCTCAAGAGCTTCAACGTAGCCTAGAAAATACAGAAACTGCCTGGAACGTCATTTGGCAGTGAGAACAATTCGAAAGGAATAAAATACAAACTCGCACACTCCATGAAGCCGGCAAACACTATAAACTCAAGCTCCGATGTATCAACCGTATAAATATTGCTATTTACAAAAGTAATACCAAGACTCGTCGTAGTTTCTTAAAAATATACAAAATGCAAAGTAACAGCTTCGATCTTCATGTGCTCGGGACCGTTTCACAGACACGTACGGTAAGAACGATTTTTAACCTTTAAACTTCAAGCTATCTTCCACAGATGTATCCAAACACAGATTAAATGAAATCCACGATCATGACCCTCACTATACTTATTGTATGACAATCAAAAACCCCCTTGACCCTCGAAAACAGTTTAGCACTACAAGTTATCCACTTAGCAATGACTTTCCATTAAAAAAAAAAAAAAGGTCTTTTTCATGCAAATTGTAAAATGCTTAATCAGCCTGTTCGTTTATTAAATATATTGTCTAATTTGATGATGCATTCAACTACCAATAATAGCATAGTACTCTCTGCTCTGAGTACTGCATGATTGAATCCAACCAATCGGTGCAGGAAGTACGAAAAAAGAGTCTGCGCTGTGCTGAAGAACTGAATTGCGATCTACACTACGTAACTGGACCGGACTTCACGTTCAATTCCAGTGTTTCACAACCCTTGTTCCTGTTCTAAAGCTCTACTGACCCTTTCTGGAACTATGCAGCAGTGCAACATTTGGGACGGCTTAACACATGCAGGGAAACGTGTCAAAACAGACGTCATGGAATAAATCTCCCGCTGTGGTAAAGCAGCTCCTGCGTCAGAGGAGACCGAGTGGAAAACCTAAAGGCCGGTGAGGTCCACGATGGCTTTGATGAAGATGGTGTCGTCACGTATGTACGAGTTCTTGCCCTCCAGCTTGGACAGCGGACAGAAAAGCGGGCAGCCGCTGGCGATGTTCATCTCGCTTACGGGCCTCTGGAATGAGGAGGAAGTGATGTCGGGACGGAACGCGTCGATGATGTGCTCTCTGTTGCTCTGGTCCAGCAGCATCAGCGTGACCTGGAGGAACAGAATCAGATTCAGATCAGACGCAGAGCGATGATTTCATTTTGGGCTAGGTAGTGTAGGTTAGGCTGTGAAGTGTTATTTTCCACACATGTTACATCACAGAATAAAATGACTTTAATACTATTTGTAATATTTAAATAGATATCAAGTAATATACAATATATAATAATAATAATACATAACATAGAAGCCTTTTTAAATTATAATCACATATTGCAAGCCAAATAGGGGAATTTTAAGAGAAAACAGAAATGTACTTTTGTGAAGAAATTATGATAAAATTATATACATACATAAATGTGTGAAAAAAAAAAAAAAGAAATATATATATATATATATAAAGTATATATATTATGCAATAATATATATTTAAAATATAAAATTATAATTTATTTACAAAAATACATTTCTACATATCATTCTATATATATAAGGGATGCACCGATATGAACATTTCAGACAATACTGATAATGATAATTCTTTATATTTTAAAGCCAATAACCAATCCGATAAACCAATAACTGATAAATCTAATATATATATATATATATATATATATATATATATATATATATATGTATGTATAAGGGATGCACCAATATGAACATTTCAGCTAATACTGATAATTCTTTATATTTAATAAAAATATTTAATAAAAATAAAAATATTTAATAAAGAGTCGATAACCGATATATTGGCCGATAAATCTAAGTCAAAATTTTTATATAATTTTGGAGAGCCTGATTTAAAACCACAGTGCTCATCTGAAGGAAATAATCCATTATTTTTCGGCTTTAATATATCGGCCTAATTTTCTTATCTGGCCGATAACGATAACATTAAAAATGAACATATATCGGCCGATGCTGATATGGTTGCCGATATATTGTGCACCCCTAATAAATAAATATCATTTATATATATATATATATATATATATATATATATATATATATATATATATATATATATGTATATTTTTTATATATATATATATATATATATATATATATATAACAAATAAAAAATTCCAATATTACCATATTTCAATCCTAATTTCCCCAGTTCAGTTCAGATGGCAATATGTGATTGTATTTGAAAATGTGTATTATTCTTATTACGTATTATCTTCTGTATTGCATATAAACTGCATATAAAAAATTGGATGCAATATTAATGCATTTCAATCCTAATTTATTCGCAAAAATACATTTCTATGGTCACTTCAAATTCCCGTATTTAAATGACCCTTCATGAAAAGTAACATTATCATTTATTTTATCAGCAGTTGTGCATTAGCATTAGTCTGAAGAGAATGAAGAACCTTCTGGTTGAAGGGCCATTTGAGCAGCGCGTCGCTCATTCCTCTCATGACCACAAAAAACAGCGAGAGGTGAGTTCCACGACCCGTCCCGTCGCCGTTCAGGTAAATACGCAGGCACATCTTATAGCCGTACTTGCTTGTGTAAAATGCTAAACAGAAATGAACAGCATGTTAGTCAAAATATTATTATACAAATAATAAAAAAATGAAATTACTATATTTATTTCTGATTAATGTGTTTTTTTTTACCAGGCGAAAACATGGCAGGTGCTCGTCCAGCAATGGCATCTTGTCTCTTTTTAGTGAAATCTGATATCCGCCAGATGAAGACGCCATCAAACGTGGTTGCGGACATCTCCCGTAGTCTGCCCTCCATTTCAGCGACAGTCAGGTCTTTAACGCCCACCTGCCGCTCCAGCTGACGAACCTACACAAGACATAATGAGAATACAGAGGCCATTTGATTAGATCTGGAGAATACATTTTGACAGGGCTGGGATGGGTTACTTTTAAAATGTATTTCACTACAGATTACAAAATACATGCTTTAAAAAGTCATTTGTAACGTATTTCGTTACATTACTCAAGTTTAGTAACTTAATGTAAATACTTTAGAATACTTTGGAATACTAATAAGTGTGGAACAAACACAAAAAAGGTCATTGCAAGTTTTTATCTCACAATTCTGACTTTTTCCCTCAGAATTGCGTGATATAAAGTTGCAATTGTGAGTTATAAAGTCAAAATTATGAGATATAAACTCGCAAAATTGAGAAAAGTCAGAATTATGAGATATAAACTCGCAATATTGAGAAAAGTCAGAATTATGAGATATAAACTCGCAATATTGAGAAAAGTCAGAATTATGAGATATAAACTCACAATATTGAGAAAAGTCAGAATTATGAGATATAAACTCACAATATTGAAAAAAGTCAGAATTATGACATATAAACTCACAATATTGAGAAAAGTCAGAATTATGAGATATAAACTGACAATATTGAGAAAAGTCAGAATTATGAGATATAAACTCAGAATATTGAGAAAAGTCAGAATTATGACATATAAACTCACAAACTAAATTCACAATTGCAAGAAAAAAAGTCAGTATTGCAAGTTTATATCTCCCAATTCTGACTTTATAACTTGCAATTGTGAGTTTAAATCTCACAATTCTGAGAAAAAGAAGTCAGAATTGTGAAATTCAAACTCACAATTGTGAGGGGAAAAAAAAAACTAATTGTGAGAAAAAGTTGCAGTGACGAGTGAATTATAAAATGACTCACAAAACATGAAAACAGTCGTGGATCATCAGGTCATGACAGGACAGTTAAGTTGACAGCAATTTTATCATATAAATTCAGTCATTTTGTCTTGTTCAGGACAGAACTAAATTAAAATAACAAAATTTTTATGATCCCTCTTAAAAGTATTAAAATGTTGATGAAACTTAACTCCACTTTTTCAGACGGTCAGAGTCAGAGAATCACCAATTGCTGTTTAAATGACATTAAAATTCAAAGTAATCACTTTGGTAATCTAAAACACTTTTCAGATGTAACTGTAATCTGATTACCACCCATTTAAAATGTAACTGCAATGAAATACAGTTACTCAAATTTTGTATTTTAAATACATAACTAAGTTTCTTGTATTTCGTTACTCCCCAACCCTGCATTTTGATCATAACTGATTCTCACATTGGCAAAGAAAGACACGTTTACAAGATTTATACTGACAATATTAACCCTATTGTATCATATTTGATATGAACATTTCTAAAGCCTCTAAATTAAACATTTGCTGAAAATCTGATTGATAGTATATATGTTTTTAGCATAATTGTGAAAATGTCCACCTTCAGCTCGTGGAAAATGATTTTAGTCTTAAATATATGTAAAATATAAAGTCATCTGTGATTTCATAATTAGACCCATTGAGGGCTAAAAAAACAAAAGAACTTAAGAATGACTTTTATATTTGTTAGTAACATTTCAAGATGAACAATTATTCAATCGATGGTTTACTTGATTATTTAAACATCATTTATTATAAAAAAAAAATGTTCAAATGTGAGTATTAAATATGATCATCAGACTTTTGAGAAACATTTATTTGTTCATCTCTCAATCACTGTATTCATTACATTACATGTTTTAAAACTACAGAGCTTTGGTCATTTAAATATCATCTTATAAGACAAGCATTCGGATTTTTAGCCATATAAATATCAGCAACTGAATCAAATTGCTCATATTTTGCTGAGTTTGGGATTCTGAATAAAATTGACAGTTTGATTGACAGGCGATCTGACCAATCATAACCCAGAATGCGCCATTTTGTCTGACAAAGCAGTCAGGGGAGTTAGTAGATTAACGTTGGTGAACTTGAACTTGAAAACTCAGTGAGAACATGATGTGTGGCGTGAGAGCGCGTGGCCTGCAACAGTAACTAAAGGGTTACTGTTTTTTACTATGTTTTTTCCCTATATATTCTCATATCATACTAATATGAGCCAAAAAAAGCCTGATGTATCAGGTATACTTGACATAAATGACTCTTTTTTTTCTAGATTTTTAAAACATATTTTGTCTAAAGGTTCAATAAACGGTTTCATTTTCAGATCATGTCAGGTTTTACAGGGTTAAAGCTTGACTGATGTATTTTTCACAGCACACCTTGTTGCTAAGAGCCTCGATTTTGTCCTGATCGAGTCTGTGCTGGCGGTTGCTGGCCTCCATGGTGGTCGCGAAGCGCTCCACTTCTCGATTTAGCACGCACACCACATCTTCGAACGTCCCCGACTTCACCTCCAGGTCCTGGCAGCGGCGGCCCAGATCTGCCACCTTGGTCTTCTCGCTGTGGAGTTGTAGTTCCAGGGCGGCGCCCACGGAGCTGGGCAGAGGCGTGAAGGATGTGGGCAGAGTGGCGGTGGCTGGCGGAGGAGGCGGTGGCGGGGCGGCGGATGCGGAGGAGGATGAGGCGGAGGATGAAGAGGAGGGGACCCCCTGCACGGGAGGTCCAGTCGGGCCGGGGATGGCGCTCAGCTGACTGACTCTGGCTTCCAGGTCTCGGAGCGCCTGGTGAAGCTCGTGCGCTTTGTGACCGGCCAGCTCCAGACTTTGTGGCTGCAGGCCCTCCAGACTGACCTTCATGCCCATGATGTAGTGCAATAGCAGGTTCAGATGTTCGTGAGCACAGGCACGCTCGTGATCGTGGATCTTCTCCTTCTCCACCTCAAAGGGAAATCAACTGGATTAAACTTCATGTAAAACGTTTAGTTTGTCAACTTTTTCAGTACTTCAACTCATGTAATATATTATTTGAGCTTTATTTCAATTAATGAACACTGATAATCGTTGGAATTATATTATTTTAATTAATAATAGTCTATTTGCATAGGAAAGTACAGATCACAATTTCATCAGAAAATATTAAATTTTTTTTATAGTTGTATGTCTGAGAAATGTCATCAATTTAAATTATATGAACTTTCCTTCAGTGTTATTTTTAGTATTTATTAATTCTTTAAATTACTGTTTAATTAAATTTTTTAGTTTTCTTTTTAATTTTAGTATGCTTAATTTAAATATTTCTATTTAGTTCTAATTTATTTCAGTACTTCAACTCATGTAATATATTATTTGAGCTTTATTTCAATTAATGAACACTGATAATCGTTGTAATTATATTATTTTAATTAATAATAGTCTATTTGCATGGTGCGACTGCACAGGAAAGTACAGATCACAGTTTCATCAGAAAATATAAAAATTTTGTTTTATAGTTGTATGTCTGAGAAATGTCATCACTTTAAATTATATGAACTTTCCTTCAGTGTTATTTTTAGTATTTATTAATTCTTTAAATTACTGTTTAATTTAATTTTTTAGTTATCATTTTAATTTTAGTATGCTTAATTTAAATATTTCCATTTAGTTTTAATTTACTTCAGTACTTCAACTTAATTTATTTCAGTATATACCAAGTCTTTTTAAGTTGAATGTTTTCATATAATAACAAATATTTATAATAATTTTAATTGTATTTATTTTAATAATAATAGTCTATTCCCACACATCCCAGATTTATGTATTACTATTCCATTGCTTTTTTCTGAACATTGTATATTTTCTGTATATTTTTCAGTAAGTTCTGGGTAACACTTTAGTTTAGGGTTCAATTCACACTATTAACTAGTCGCTTATTAGCATGCATATTACTAGGACAATGGCTGTTTATTAGTACTTATAAAGCCTTATTCTGGATGACCATATTCTACATCCCATAATCCTACCCAATACCTTAACTTTACAACTACCTTACTATTAATAAGCAGTAATTAGAGGTTTACTGAGGCAAAAGTGGTAGTTAATAGTTAGTTAATAGCGAGAATTGGACCCTATAAACAAAAGTGTGACCTAATTAGATATTTCTACTGCTACAAAATGACTATTCTCCCAATTGGAAACATAAAGATTTCTTTCTACTCCATACACGCATATTAATTTTTGTGTACATTGTATGTACGTTATGTTGTACAAAGGCTTTGACTGCCATTACATGAATCACTGAGAGACTTAAAGGGATAGTTCACCCAAAAGTTAAAATTATCCCATGATTTACACACCCTCAAGCCATCCTAGGTGCATATGACTACCTTCTTTCAGACAAATACAATCAGAGATATATTTTAAAATATCCTCTTCCAAGCTTTATAATGGTAGTGAATGGGGAGCACAATTTTGAAGCCCAAAAAAGTGTATCCATCCATCATAAAAAATAATTAGGCGGTTAATAAAGTCTTTCTGAAGAGAAGCAATGTGTTTTTGTAAGAAAAATATCCATATTTAAAACCTTATCAACTAAAATGACTAGCATCCAGCAGACGACCGTACGCATACTGTCGACAAGTGGACTTGCGCCACAAGAGTAACCCGTGACACGATGAATGACGCAGGATGTTGGAGTATCGTAAGCTTAGACACCTCTCGCAGTTCAAACAAATAGAGCTGTGCAACAAACTCAAGCTCCTCTTCTCTTATAATCGAAATCCTCTGACATTTCTCTTTAAACTTTCTCAATTTAGACTTCTAATTCGTGACCGGTGTTTTGTTTTGCTCTATTCTTTGCGCTTTCGCGTTTGTCATTGCGTCATGCATCGGGTCAGAGATCAAAAATTGATACGTACAGCCGTCTGCTGGAAGCTTGCTATTATAGTTAATAAAGTTTTAAATATGGATATTTTTCTTACAAAAATCCATTACTTCACTTCAGAAGGACTTTATTAACCCCTTGGAGCCGTGTGGATTACTTTTATGATGGATGGATGCATTTTTTGGGGCTTCAAAATCTCGCCCGCCATTCACTACCATTATAAAGCTTGGAAGAGGCAGGATATTTTAAAATACATCTTTGATTGTGTTCGTCTGAAAGAAGATAGTCATATACACCCAGGATGGCTTGATTTCATTGTTGGATGAACTATCCCATTAAATGAACTCAGATCTTAGTCTATTTAAATATGTGTATGTGTTAATTTATAGGATGCCAGATATAAAAACTGTACTTACTAACATGTCACAGCCAACCACATGATATCTGCACGGAGTCCTGAATTTGCTACAGAACTTGATGTGGTCAACATACTAAAGAGACCAAAAGAGAATTGCAAAGAAATGATCCACCATACATACATATCGCTCGAGGAAGTCAATAATGAGTGTTACTGAAGAACAATTTTCATGTTCAATGTGATTTGGATCACCACACCTTTTCCCTGGGGATTTTCTTCTTCGCACATCCTTCACAAATCATAGGATATTTGGGACAGATCTCATCATGGGCCTGTGAAAACATGATTTTGTAACATAAAAAGCTTTTTTTAAACACTTCACATCTTTTCTTAGACCACTCGCTTACCTTGATGTTCTTGAAGTGAAATGGTTCTTTACAGTATTTGCAGTTGAGCGTTCTCTCAGGACACTCACGTTCATTGTGACGTTCCTGTTCGTTAAATCTAATGAGCTCTTTGCACAAGGGACAGGACAGAATCATGAACTCACACTTCCCCTCATGGCTCAACTATAAAAAAACAGAGTTATGACAAAAGTGACCAAGTGTCCAAATGCTTTGTTAAGGTCTCCCTATTTAAATAAAGCTAATGTTCATGAACACACAACCTCATAATCTTTTATACTGCCTTTCCAGGCGCAGCCCTCGTTGATGCACACAGCTGGAAGATTTTCAACTTCTCTTCTGGCAGCATTGTCGGGAAACGCCTGCAGGAAAACACAGGGAATGTGCATGCTCTACAATAACGGTCAGGCATTAAAGGGATAGTTCACCCCCAAAAATGAAAATTCTGTTATCATTTACTCACCCTCAAGTTGTTACAGACCTGTATGAATTTTGTTCTTCTGCTGAACACAAAAGAAGATATTTTGAAGAATGTTGGTAATCAAACAGTTGATGGACCCCATTGACTTCCATAGTACCATGGAAGTCAATGGGGTTCATCATCTGCTTGGTTCTTCAAAATGACTTCTTTTGTGTTCAGCAGAAGAATGTAATTCATTCAGATTTGGAACAACTTGAGGGGGAGTAAATGATGACAGAATTTTCATTTTTGGGTGAACTATCCTTTTAAATCATTTTAAAAATGTTCATAACTCTTGATATATTTCGCAATGAGAAAAGCATTGAGCTTACGCAGCCTTGTTTGAGAATTGACGTGGGCTCTTCAAAGATGTCCTCCTTGATACAGGCATTACATTTCTGTGGTCCAGACCTAAAACGCAAACACAACACACATTTTGCAATTTTGCTGTATTTGCTATTAGCTTATGCCATATAAATATTGAACAATATATTCTGTAGTTTCTGCTATTGGAAAAACATATCAGTAAACCAGTAGTTAATTTGACTGACAAACAACCTAGAGAGATCAAAAATATATTAATTTAAATAAGTAAAAATATTGAATACAACATTTTTTAAAATTACACTATTGTTCAAACGTTTGTGGTCAGTAAAGTTTTTATAAAGGAAGTAATACTTAATTTGAATTTAATTATAATGTTACAAAAGATTTCTAATTCAAATAAATGCTGTTCTTTTGAACTTTCTATTCATCAAAGAATCCTAACAATTAAAATTAAAAATATTAAGCTGCAGTTTTCATTGTTGATAATAATCAGAACTGTTTCTTGAGCAAATCAGCATATTATAATCTGAAGGGTCATGTGACACTGAAAACTGGAGTGATGATACTTTGCATCACAGGAATAATTACATTTTAAATTTATATTAAGCAGGGACACAGTTATTTTAAATTTTAATCATATTTCACATGTTTTTACTGTATTTTTGATCAAATAAATGCAGCCTTGGTGTGCAGAAGAGACTTTTCGATCTTTTGAACAGCAGTATAATTTGTAGTTCTCACAAGGTGTCTGTGTTTTTGTGATAAAAGAAATTTAATGTCAATATGATGTTAGATAGATTTAATTGTTTAAATTCGTTGCATCAGAACTGGATTCATCAGCCAAACAGCAGCATCTGTTTTAGATCAGCAGGCTGGATTACCCAACAGTCCGGTTGAAGCAGTAAGAACAAAAGCGATGACCGCACTGAGCTTGGAACGGTCTTCTCAAAATGTTCTGACAGCAGTTGCATAAATGTTTGTCTTCAAGTTTGTTGGCCAGAATCTTCTTTGGGAACCCTGGCTTGTTGTTCTCCATGGAGGACGGCGGAGAGGGTTCTTGAGCAGCCATGTCTCCCTCTAAACGTTCCTGGTCTAAACAAAAGAGAATCATCTGGATCAACACGCACATTGGCCAATTCTATATCCTAATTATTGTTAATGTAATTTATTTTCCGGGAGCTCTTTGCTTCCAACTTCAGTTAAACTGCTAACTCTGATTGTAAATTAATTAACTAAATTATGTTATTTGCTAACTGCATTCTTTAAATTGTAATGTTGACATCCGTTCTCTGTAAAGCTGCTTTGAAACGATATGTATCGTGAAAAGTGCTATACAAATAAATTTGAATTGAATTGAAAAGAGAATCCATAATGGTTGAAAATTATATATAGAGATAACAACAGTGACTTTCCATTGCATTTCCAAAAAAAGATTATTACACAGCTCTCTAGAATGCTTGATGCTGATTGGTCGATCGTGACATTCTCTGCTCAAATATATCATGCTAAACTGTATCATTCTGCACTCTTTTTATTTCTTCTAACATCATCGAAAAAATTAGATGTCTGTGTATTTATTTATTTGGTGAGTAGCCATGTGATTAGATATGACCAAAATCTTACATCACAATATGAGAAATTTTATTTCACGATAACGATATCTATCACGATATAGTTATTTTTGCTTTAAATAAGGTTTTTAATATATCGAAATTTTTGATAGCACTGAAATTTCGTCATTCCATTTTTAACATCATTTTAAAAAAAACTAATACTAGCCTAGAAAATCTCTCAAGCTTTACTGAAGACAAACAAACTGATGTTGAAAAACTACAACAGAGTAAAGAAACAAACCTGGGCTACCTGAAAAAACTTCAAGCACTAGATATCCTACATAAAATGTATAAAGTAATCAAATGTGTAAACAAAAAACAATGCATACAAAAGCTGCATGAGATTCTTTCTCTTTTTTGTTGGTTGTTGTTTGATTAACATTAACAATGACAGCAGGTAAAATTTGGATGCTGTCACTTTAAGAACTAACTGCAGAAATCCATAATACTAGTGCGTTGTTCTTTCTCAATTGACCGTTCGCAAAGCCCCGCCCCCTTTAGTTACTGTTGCTATGTCCGACAACCCATGCGCTCTCGGGCCACACATCATGTACTCACGCAGTGAAAAATACATCCTGGAGCAAAGAGGACACTGACGACGTATTAAACAGTTTCATATTTAAAATATTGTAATTATGTAAAGAGGTTTAATCAATAAATAGCGTCTAGTGTGTGTTTAATGTGTGGTGACAGATCGCTGTAGCTCCTCGTGAACCGATCATCTCTTCATACTAGTTCATTTATAGCATCAAATAAACATGAATGAACATCAGAAGGAATGTTGTTTCAAGTGCGGAAAGACGTGAGGACACACAATTTATCAAGTACAAGT